>JAQZBX010022825.1:0-31271 GCA_029593785.1 Cabassous unicinctus | reverse complement strand
CCAGCTGTGCCTGGAATCTTGGTGGAGCTGCAACTCCTACTCTACAGCTCAATGGACTCATCCAAGTCACCTGGTGAGGAGACGATGATGGACAACGGCCATCACAGGGAATGGAGAGAGCCTGCAGCTGCAGGCAGGATAATCGCATTGACCATATCCATGGGATATAAGCCCACTCTCACTTGGAGGTGGAGTGGACATCACCATCCCAAACTCCTCAGGATTGGGAGAAGAGCTATGGACTAGAGTGGACTTAATGGTATTCTGTTGTAGACATATTGTGATTCAAGCAATGGAAGAAATTATAACAGTGATGTGGAGCCAGTGGCCACCGGATGCTTTCGGGGCAGGGAGAGGGAAAAGCAGTTGTAATACAGGGGCTTTTTCGGGACTTGGGAATTATCCTGAGTGACATTACGACAGATATAGGCCATTTTACATCAGCATTTACTTTGCAGAACTGTGTGGGAGAGAGTGTGGTCTACAATGTGAACTATGGTTCATGCTTAGTGGCAAAGCCCCAGGATGTGTATATCCATTGCAGGTGATGTGCCACACTAATGAAAGATGTTTATTTGGGATGTTATGGGAGGTGTGGGAGGTGGGGAACATGGGAATTCCTGTAATTTTTGTGTAACATTTATGTAATCTAAGCATCTTTTAAAAAATATATATATATATAAAATAACATTTATGTAAGCAAAAATAAATAAATAAATAAAGGCAATTACATTCTTTGAGTGAATCAGACCACCAAAGTTAAAGGATTACCTTTCTCATATTCTCAGATGGTTTTGTCTGAATCATTTCCTCCAGTCAAAATGAGAATCAGAAGCAAACTGGTTTTCATGCATTTTGTACGGAAAAACATAGTCTTAGGTACTAGAATCATGAAAGTTTCCAAAAGATGCAGTCATGTCACCCTCTCAGCCGTAAGTCTCAGAAACCCAGTTCAATCTCTTCAAAATAACAGGAGAATTTATCAGCTCACTTATTTAGAAGTTGAGGTGCAGCTTGATCCTGCACAACTAGATTCAATAACAAAAATGATATCTGGATTTTCTTTCTTGTCTTTCTGCCTCTTCTCTTTCCATCTTTCAGCTCTTCTACCTTTTGCAATTATGTTCTATTCTCACACAGGCTTTCTGTGGTGCGAGAGATGACCAAGCTTGCATCTTTAGAGCTTGTTTTCTTCCAGTCTCCAAAAAACAAATATCTTGGAAGACATGGGCTTCTTTGGACCTTGTATCCATTCCTGAACTAAATTCACTGTAGCTGGGGGGATGAAGTACTCTGGTTGGCTGGCCTGAATCACAAGATCTTGGCCATGAGAAAGTAACGGTCACTATAATTTACAGTTTCACCAGGACCACATGAATGTGGAAGCATTGATACCTGATAGAAAAAGCACTGTGCTGTTACTGAAAGAGAGGGTCTACAACAATGAAACATATTTCCTATGCAGATGAGGTAAGGAGAGGTGCTCTTTGTTCCAAGCCTGGATTTGGGGCCATGTTCACATCTTTGATGGACCATTCATACTGACTAGAGGCCCATAAAATGCAAAGCACTTTGTGAGAAAAGACAATCCCCATTTCATTATCTTCCAACTAGATTTTCAATTTGTTTTTAAAAACACTATATGGATTTTCTCATTAAGACATATTTTTCTCCTCCCACTTCCACCTTTATCCTATGTCATCACAGGATGTGGTAAATTTGTACAGTTATTTGAGAAGGCTATTTAGAAAGCCAGACAAGGTAGTGACAAATATCTGTTTGGTTGAGATTTGATCCAGTGTTTTTGGGGAAAAAAAAATGGCTTCCAAGCATTTTTGGAGGTAACCTCGCTCTAGGTGAAAAAAACAGAAACTGAACTTCAGAACCTTTCATTATACATCAAACCAGAATCTCAGAATCTAGTTTCTCGTCTCTCTTTGTTCTTCTGGAATGACAGATGCTTCTGCCAAAGTCAGAATTATCAGTGACATGGAGATTGAGACTAAATGATATTTTCTCTAGTTTGTGGATAAAGCACCTGAAAACCTTGTCGAAAATGTTAATATAATTGACCTCAAGAGATATGTGATTTTCATAAAGTAAAGTTTTGGACTCTTCAGCCAGCAACAAAGCAGTAAAAAGCAGCACAGAGGTTACTTCTCATGGCCAGAATGTAGAGTGGCATCACTGATCTACACTTAGGGAGGTAGCTAATGGTTCTGAGCTTGTGCAGAAGAACTGGATCTGAGGTAACAAAATTGAAATTCTAGTCCTAGTTTGTTCACAACATCTCTAATGGTCTTGCTTAAGCCCTGGACATCTTTCTGTTTCACTTTCCTCCATATTACTAGGTAATGATGACAGTAGCTCTCACAGTTTGGCCTAGAACATTGCTGTTATTTTTATTTATGGCTATAATGTTTCCTTTAATAATATCATCATCTAACATTTCTTACATGATGTGTGTGCTTTTCCAAAGACTTTTCACATCTGCTATGTCATTTGATCTTTTCAATAGCCCAGCCAGGAGAGTATTTTTATCCCAACATTTAGAGGAAGAAACTGAGATCTTCAGAAGTGAGTTAATTTATTTACAAACTCTAGAGTAACATGGAAAGATTCAGAACTTAAACTTCTGTCTCTATACTCTTAACATAGAGTCAGCTCACTTCTTTCCTTTAAGTTTTGTGGTTACTCTATATACCCCATTCCTTGCTGGTGAAACCTTTCATCACTCAAAAATCATGAAGATCCTGTTCTTTTGTGTCTTCTATATTTCTTTGTAAAATAATAACGAACAAATATTTAATGAGTATTATAAATATGCCAAACTCCATGTAAAGTCCTTTACTCTCATTGTGTTATTTAATTCTGGATATAACTCTATAACCTAAGGACTATTCTTATTCCATTTTACAATGGAAGCTATTGAACTATAAAGAGATCATGAGACTTGATTAAAATCATATTTTGAGCATCTGAACTCTTAAATACTTTGAGATACTGTCTCCCTGATCCATAGTAGCTGGTTGCTGGTATTACTTTTCAATTCTTTCATAAAGGATGGATGTGGCAAGAATGCCTTTTCATGGATTGAATCATATCCACACAACGATATGTTAAAGTCCTAAACATTTGTCCTGGAGATGTGAATCCTTTGTAAATAGGGTATTTGAGGATGCTATTAGTTAAGGTGAAGCCAAACTAAATAAGAGTCAGATTTAATCCAATATGACTGGAGTCCTTATAAGCAAAGTAGATTTGGACATGAGGAATTGTGGACAGAAGGAGATAGATGGCCATGTGATAGAGGTAGAGAAGGATTTATGGTTTTCTGACAAGCCACCACCAGAACGCTATAGAATTCAGAGAAAACATGATCCTACCAACACTTTGATTTTGGAATTCTAGCCACCCAAACTGTGAGATAATAAATCCTTTTTATTAAAGCCATCTAGTTTGTGGTATTTGTTATAGAAGTCCTGACAAACTAAAACATGCCCCCAGGGGACAGTTATTCTCTTTTTATGCCAGGATTTTCTATGCACTTTGCCATTCCTTCCCTTACTTTCCTTTTGTTAGAACATGCCAATTGAAAGGATCAACCTCACTATTCAGTCCCAAATTAAAGAAAATTAAAATGTAGTAAAATATTTCGAATTGTATCTGTTTTTTCTTTGTTTTTGAAAAAGTTTTAGATTACACAAAAGTTATATGAAAAAATATAAGGGACACCCATACACACCCCCTCCCCTCTCACACCCTCCCCCACCAGTAATATCTTTCATTAGTTTGGTACTTCTGCTGCAATTAATGAACAAATATTGAAGCATTATACCAACCATGGTCTACAGTTTATACCATGGTTTATACCTTGTACCACACAATTTTATAGGTTTTGAAAAAATGTACAATTGCTTGTATCTGTCATTGCAATATCATGCAGAACAATTCCAATATCCTCAAAATGCCCCATGTCACATCTATTCTTCCCTCTTCCACCTGTCAGAACCTCTGGTGACCACCGTCCATACATTAATGTTACAATTCCTCTATCACTAGATTAATAATGTCTACTTTGGTCCATAGCTGCATTACCCCCTAATGTTTGTTCACTTCCCAATCTTGAGGATTATTGGATTGTATTAGTAGGCCAAAGGGGTGCTGATGCAAAGTACCAGAAATCTGGTGGCTTTTATAAAGGGTATTTGGGGTAAAAGCTTACTGTTACAAGGCCCTAAAGGGTTCAACTCAAAGTTGCTTTCTCACCAAAGTCAGTTGCCATGTGTTGAAGTAAGATGGTCGCTGATCTCTGTGAGAGTTCAGCCTTCTGCTCTGGGCTTCCTTTCTCTCAGCTGCAGGCTGGCATAGGGCTTGACTCTCAGGGCTTCCCCTCTCTCTTGGCATAGGGGTTGTTTCTTTCTGGGTTTTCTGTATCAGACTCCGCTCTCTTCAAGTTTAGCTGTAAGCTATCAGGCTCATCTCTCCCTGGGGCCTTAGCTGTGTGAGACTTCTCCTTTCTGTCACATGGCAGGATCAAAATGACAAAGTTCCCTCCTCTTCCCGCTGTGTCTTCTTGAATAAGTGTCCATTTATATCAGCCCACCAAGGGGGTGGTGACTCAACCTGAGTTATGCCTTCCTGACATAGCCCAATCAAAAGCCCTAAATTGATTTTATCAAGTAAACTTAATCAGAGACTACTCATTGAATTTAATACAATCAAAGGGTATCACACCCAGAGGAACAGATTCATCTGGAAACATAATCTTTCTCTTTTTGGGATTCAAAAAAAATAATCTCAAACTGTCACAGGGATGGTGATGCCTGCCCTGCTTCTGACTGAAAGGGGGCCTAGATCCCAAGAGGCAGATCGATGGAACTGTCTGCCTGCAGCTAGAAACTCTCTGTTCCTTGGGATGGGCATTGTCCATCAACACCCTTTTGTTAGTTGTCCTGGGCAAGTCCAACAAACTGAGGAGTAGGCTCTGGCCACAACTCTGTCAAGATTCAGGGCTCAACAAGCACATGAACAGACCAAATATTTAAGTCTCTGGGGCATATACTTAACATGTATAGTGTTAATTATAGGTTCAAATAAAAGGGACAGAAGAACCATGTGTAGGAAAAATATAAATGTGTCTAACTCTGTTACATTAGGGAGCATATATTCCAAAGTAAGGCCCACAGACAAGGTGCTGAATTCCTGAGACTGTCTGCCCTGCTTATAGTGTCCAGATGTCTCTAGAGCCCTCAGGAGCCCTGCTATTTGAGGCACTGTTTACTGTGACAGTCAATGAGATCCTGCTGAGACATGCATAAACGTAACCTCTGGAATAACCTCCTGACTCACTTTAAATTACTTAGCCATAAAAACTCATTTGTGTTTAATATTTCCCCCTTTTGGTCAAGGTCTTTTTTATTTGGAATTGTATCTTATCAACTCACTCCTTCCACTCTCCCTGGAGAATATTGTTCTTGCCCATGGTTTACCTTTTATCTAAATGCTGATGAATTCTAAATATAGTACCGTGCATTAGGAGGGCTGCTGATTATAAACAAACATATTTTTTGCTCACATAAATAGTGAAAACACTGGATTCTGAATGGTGAAAGTTTTCAGTCTTTAATGTGATAATAGGTATTGTGAATCACTAAGAGGAAGACCCAGTATTAAGCTTTATTCAAACTTATTTGACTGTGGAGTTCTTCTTGAGAGATCATCTTGCAGGGCTGGTGTTACCTGGAAGCTAGTTTAGGAAATTCTGTCCACAATTTTAATTCCTCTTTAGACCTGTACTGGACCCCAGGTATAGATTTCTAAATACATTGTTGTTATCTAGCCTTGAATATCTCACAGCTACCTCAAAATCAGTGTCAGATTTTTCTTTTCCATATTTGTTTTCTTCCTGTTTAATCATATTTATCCAAGAACTATGGTGTTGCATAAAGATATTTAACTCTGTGTGAACTTGGACAAGTTACTTAAGAATTTTGAGAATCAGTTTCTCCATAAGTCTCTCCATATGTGAGAGACAATAAAAAATATAATATTGTTTGAGTATGAAACATTTCTCCTAACAATCACAACTTCCTGAGAGTCTTTGTATAACAGAATAATCACCTTGGGAAATTTTTATTATGAAAATAGGAGCATCCATAGGAAAGAGCAATGTGAGGTCTCATGATCATCTCAAAGCAGTACTTTTTGTCCCAGCTTTATATAACTCATAAAAATATCTTTTACTTAGTAAGATAAAGTGAAATTTCCTGTGATAGTAAGAAATATCTGCATGTTGGGTTGCAATGGTCATTCCACTTTAATTCATCAAACACTTTCTGAGCACCTTGGACATGCCAGTTCCTGCTCTGAGCCACACGGAAGAATGATAAATTGAACATGGTCCCTGTCCTCTAGGAGCCAAGTTTAATTGAAGAGAAACATGCATAAACAATTAATTGCCATCCAATACTTAAGGACTATGCATAAGATGTTAAGGAAACATAGGAAAGAAACACCTTACTCAATCTAAATTATTAGAAGATTCTAGAGGAAGTGATGCTGGAGTTGAATTTTGAAAGATGACAGGGAAGGAATGAGAGGAGTTGTTTATGTTAGGGGAACAGAATAGACAATGATAGGAGGCATGAAGTTTCAAATTGTATTTAAAGAAACTGCAAGTAGTTTGGTTGTACTGGAGTGTGAATTGCCATGAATAGAAGTGGTAAAATATAAAGTTGGAGAAATCATCAGGGTTCAATTCATTCATTCATTGGCCATTCATTCAAGAAATACTAATTAACTTCTATTATATCCTAGACATTGCTTGGTGTTGGGAATTTAGTTGACAAACTACAAAAATGAAGCTTTTGCTTTCAATAAGCTTACATTTTACTGATTGAGAGAAACAAGAAACAACAAACAAATATACAAATGTATAATAAGTCACATGGTCCCTGAGTGATGTGAAGAAAAACAGATTATGGTAAACTGGATAAAGAATTTAATTATGGGGTGCCTTGATGTAGTTCTCTTTATATCCTCTGTTTGAGGATTATTGAATTACTGGATATGTGGGTTCACAGTTTTCATCAAATTTGGAAATTTTAAGCTGTTATTCATTCAAATATTTTTCTCTCCTCCATTCTTATTCATGTACTACAATTACAGATATGCTAAACAATTTGATACTATTTCACAAACACTTGTTTTTTCCATCTTTTTTCTTTGTTTCATTTTAGGTAATTTCTACTTCTATGTCTTCTATTTGGAAGAACTTATCTTCACAGTGTCTAATCTGAAGTTAATTCTACCCAGTGTATTTTTCATTTCAGATATTGCATTTTTAATCTCTTGAAGTTCAATTTAAGTCTTTTGTATATCTTTTACTTATCTCCTCATCATGGCCATGTTTTTCTCTACCTTTTTGGATATTGGAAGTATATTTAAAATAACTGTTTTAATGTTCTAGCTTGCTAATTCCATTCTTTCATTTCTGGGTCTGTTTCTATTGACTAGCTTTTCTCCCAGTTGTAAATCATATTTTCTTGCTTCTTTGTGTGTCTGCTAATTTTGATTAGATGCCAGATCTTGTGAATGTTATGTTATTGTGTGCTGGAATTTCTGGTGTGCCTTTAGTTTCAGAGCTTGTTCTGGCACACAGTTACTTAGAATTAGTTTGATACTTCTGAGGTTTGCTTTTAAGTCAAGTGCAGCCTAGGAAATGTATCAGTACTGTGAAGGCAATACCTTTCTGAGAACTATAACTGGTGCCCTTGTATCATGAGCTCTATCTACCGTCACTACTGGTTACACAAAATATTCTCTGCCCTATTTGAGATGACCATTCAAATGGAGATATGGAATAAGCAGTTGGAAATTCAAGCTTATCATTCAGGGGGAGGATGAAGCTGAGGATATGCATTTGGAAGTCATCATTTTATATATATGCTAAAATTATCACATGGTAGAAGCTTGTATTTCTTTTTATAGGCTAGCGCTATTGAAGAAAGTTTTAAGCTGGGAAATTGCATGATCAGATTTGGTTTTTATAAAAAAAATGTTATGGTGATCTTGAGAGTATTTGGGGGATAAAATAGAATGTAGAAAGACCATTTAGGAAAAAAAACTAGAAAAAGGGATGAGATATTATGCTAAGGCAGAGGAAGTGTGATTGGAGGGGATGGAATAGATTTGATGTATAATTAAAACCTGTAATTGGCCAGGCTAGGTAACAGACTAGAAATTGGACAGGTTGGGTGAGGGGAAAGTCTAGGATTTCTGACTTGGACAACTTTGTGGCTGGTTCAATGAGAAGGGAGATGCACAGGGTGATTATGTAATTTATCTTCCATTTTGTGACACAAATACAGATAGCGGAGGGTTACAGGAGTAGGAACAGCAGCAAATTTGTTAGAGGATTTGGGGGGTAAACTTCAGTCACGGACACACAGAATTGGAAGGTTTATGGGCCATCCAGGTTTTGATACTCAACATACCATTGGAAAAAACATCTAAAATTCTGAGGAGTATTCTGGATTTTAGGATGTCCAACAGGAAGTAGCTGAAATGGTGGATATAGATTTATAAGACCCCAAATTATTTATAGAATGAGACAAGCAATGAGATGAGGACATATTATTAAATGACCTTGTCCTTTTACATGTGTCGTGTTTGCAGGAGCTGGGAATGGGTGGGGATGATTTGTGTTACACAGTGACAATTAACAATATATAATAGTAGTACAATAACATGTAAAAGACTGAGAGGATACAACTAAACTTGGTACAAAGGACAGATTGTTTATAGAGTTCAAATACAATTCAGCTTAAGCTTGCGTGTGACAGCCTAGCTTTTATATGTAATAAAATACTATGCGATGTTTACTATATTCTAGGCATTGATATAGGTGTTTTATGCACATTAACTCATTTAATCCTCACAGATGACCTTTGAAATAGTGCACTTTTATCTCCATCTTCTGGATGAGGAAATTGAGGCTCAGCGAGGTTAGTTACTTTGCCAAAATTATAAAGCTAGTAAGTGAGATGCAGATATTGGATCTAGGCGATCTGGCTTCTCGGTCCAAGCCCTTAACATAATGCTCTACTGTAATACTGCAGCCTCTTTAACCAATATTGATCCAGAGATCAGTTTTCTTTCTGTTGTTTTTCCATTCTTTCCAGCCCTGGCTCAGTCCAGCCCAGTCTATGTTGCCAGTACAGGCAGGATTTATTCTCTGTCTACTCTGTGCCTCACCTAATTTTTCTGTTCACTCAGAGTGAAAGCAGGGGAAAAGAACACAAACATGCTACAATCTATCTTTATTCTTTACCTCTCAGTTCTGACAACCAGACAGCATTTTCTAACTTAGCTCCAGGAGAGGCAGTTCTCATCCCAAGTGCTGATTTCATTGCTGGCTCTGTTGGCAGCTTCAAAGATCCAGCTGGCCTCTTGTTGCCCAACACTTATTTATGACAGTCATAGACCCCTAGTTCTTATGGTGGGAATGTCCCCAGCTCAAGCCATAATTAGAAATGACATTGCTCCTGAACCTGAGGTTTCTAAGCTACAGATAAAGAGCCAAGTGAAGATTATTGGCTGCACATCTTGTCCTCCAGCCATATCCATGGTGCTTGTTATAGAGGATCCCAGCTACTTCTCCACATGTCCATCTGCTGAGATGGCAACATGCCCTCTTGTTCTGCATTTGGACTCTTGCCTATAGCCCTGTCTGCCAGGCCATGACAGGCGCCTGCAGATCAACACAAATGTTAGATCTTTTCCAGCTATGTCTCCTTTGGCAGCCACAAACCTTGTAAGATACAGTGCACACCTGTTGAATGCCATCTGCCAAACAACATGGCTATTTGGGGAAGGGATTAGAGAAAGGCAGCTCCCATAATGACAGGCTACATCACATATGAAACTTGGAGTGTCAAAAACACCATACCTCTGAAAAAGAGAACCAATATGTAGTAGAAGGTCCAAGAAAATTTCAGGTCTAAAATTGGTGCCAAGTGCTTATGAAATCTCAGACAAACATGACAGTGGAATAGCAGATATTACTCTGAACTTCCCAGATAGGAGCAACTTGCCAGAAACAGAATCTGATAAGGTCTAGAAAGGTCTGTGTAAAGATCTCACTGGCCTTTATAGTAGAAAAGTAGAGAATCCAAAATCTCACCCTTGTGTCTAAAACCTAAAAGAAATGTTTTCCAGCAGCCTTTGTTCTAGGCATTTGGTGCTTGACCAAATGAATTTATGTGTGAGCTTCTTTGGTTTATTATAAGCTATTGAGGTGATCTAAGTGGGGTATAGAGAATACAGTATCCCTGGTTACTCTTTACTCTTATGGGTCAATAATAGGATAGGGAGAAAAAAGACTTGATCTTTAAGTGACAGTTTTGATAATTCTGCAATAATTTTGATATTATCAAAAACTTTAAATATTTACCTAGAGCACTACCATTAGATATATATAAATAGTATAATTCAGAAGCAGATGTGGCTCAAGCAGTTGAGCACCCGACTCCCACATAGGAGGTCCTCAGTTCGGTTCCCGGTGCCTCCTAAAGAAAAAACAAACAGACAATGAGCAAAAAAACAACATCAAGCAGACAGTGAGAAGGAAAAAAAAAAAAAACAATGAGCAGACAACGAGGGCAAACAATGAGCAAAAACAACAAACAAACAGATGAGAAAGCCATCTTGGCGGGGGGGTGGGGAATATAATTTGATGAAAACCTCTAGCATTGCATTGATTTGGCATATTTAAATATTTTTTGATGAGTCTTTCCCTAAGAAAAAAAAAAGTATGCCAAGATTTTTTGAACATCTGCTATGTGCACTATATTACATATATAAACCTATCTTTAATCCTCATACCAACAGCTCTATGAGATAGATACCTTTACTCTCATTTTACTGGAGACAAAGCTAACTAATTTAAATAACTTGTCTAGGCTAGGTTACTAGGGTTCTTTAGCAATATATCAAACATGAGTTTAAAACTGAGGTGCTTTCTAATGTTCTATGCTTCATTATTTACTCTCAGATAAATATTTAAAACATTTATACAGACCTTTTCTACATATATAAAGTAATAGCATCATGTGATAAAGAGAACACTGGATTAAGAAACTAACTCATAATTTGACCATGGGCAGTCAAATATACTTTAAGTTACAATATCTTTATCTTGCCCAAAGAGGAGTCTGTCTGGATGGCACCACCGCAAAGAGAAGTGGCCTTAGAGTTGAAGAGGTTTGAGTTCAAATTAAACAGCTAAGAAATGTGTATGTCATCCTGGGCAAATTATTCAACTTCAAGATCTCAGTTTCCTCATTTATAAACCAGATATTACACTTAACTCTACAGGTTATTGAAAGCATTTGAAATAATTTAAGCAATGTGCTTAGTGTAGCTCTTGACTAGTTAATCAATTAATATTAAAAATAGTAGCAATTGGAGGATAATGGTTAAAATCTGGATTTAGAACCAGGATGAGCTAGGGTTGAATCTTGTCCAGCACTTACTATGTAGTATTGGGTGAATCATTTAATCTCCCTGTGCCTCAATTTCTTCATTTATAAAATGGGAAGAATAATAATAGTTTGTAGTGGTTTTGAAACATGTCTGCAAATTTTTCAAAACTCTACTAAAAAAGGTGGAATTTAATCTCCCTTCCCTTGAATATGAACCAGCTTTAGTGACTTGTTTCTAATTAATAGAATGTGATGGAAGAGGTGCTCTATGAATTCTAAAGTTAGGTTAGGAAAGCTGATACAGTTCCCACTGGGCTCTTTCTTTAAGGATATTTGTCCTTGAACATAGTGGCCATGTTTTGAGGAAGCCTGAGGTACCTGGAAAGTCCAAAGGCAGGTTTTCCAGTCAAAGTCTCAGCAGACAGACAGGGACTCAGAACCAGACATGTGCATGAGGAAGACTTTGAATGGTTATAGCCACAGGTATCGGATGATTATAAGCCCCAGCTGACTATGAGTGGAGCAAATGCAAGCTGTCTCTGTCATGCTCTGGCCACACTGAAAATGTATGCTGTTGTTTTAAGCCATCAAGTTTTGAGATGATGTGGCAGGTTGAATTATGTACCCCAATTAAGACATGTTCTTAATCTTAATCCACATTCCTATAGGTATAAACCCATTATAAACAGGACCTCTTGAAGATAGCATTTTTAGTTAAAGTGTGGCCCAGTTGAATAATTGGCTCTTAAGCCAGATTTCTGGAGGCCTTTATAAGTAGAAGAAATTCAGACACAGAGAGAAAAAACTACAGGGAGGAGCCAGAGCCAGAAGTCAAGAGAACCAGGAAGAGAAAGGAGAGGAAATCACCATGTGATGGGAAAGCCAAGGAACCCAAGGATTGCCAGCCAGCCAGAATACTGCTTACCCAAGGAGGAAGCAAACCTTCTAGCCTCTGAAACTGTGAGCCAATAAATTCCTCTTGTTTAAGGCAAAACTAGTTTGTGGTATTTGTGATCACAGCCTACTGAAACTAAGACAGGTGGTTTATTGCACAGCAAAAGCTAACAGGAACACAGTGCCTGTCTTATATGACTGTTGTGAAGATTGAATGGGTTAGCATAAGTAAAACATGTAGAAGAAGATCCAAATCTATATGAAGCACTATGAAAGTATTTGCTATTATTATTATGGTAATAGCCTAAAATCATTTTGTGAGGTTACTTAAATTTTTTTTGTCTCTACCACTTATACTTTAAGCTTAAAAACAATCAAGGGATTTATAGGTATATGTGGAGTGTATGGCAACTTTAGAGCTAGTTTATCTTATGGTTCTGGTTTTCAGTAAAGACACAAATATATTTTGTAGGTTTCTGAGTGAAAGGAGAGATTTAGATTTACATATTTGAATATAGGTTTGACTATAAGCTTTATATTGCTTCTATCTTGCTCATTATTATAGCCCTCGTGTTGGGCACAGGAACTAGATGCTAAATTTGCTAAATGAATAAATAAATGAATAGTGGGATCAAAGATAATAGATATTTACCTCCTCCCGATTTATTTGTTTTAAAAGTAATATTTATGCATGCACACACACATACTTTTTTCCCTTTAATTATCAGGAAGTAATCCTTAGAGAAAGGATAATTTTAGTAATGAAGTAAAAGGAAGGAGAATCTTATTAACAGAAATTAAGATGGAGGAGGTAATTGCAATATTTAAGGTGGTCACAAAAATATCAGAAGGTGAATGTAAGTGGCAAAGAGGATATTGACTGCATTAATCTGAAAACATCAAGATATAGAGGAAATTAAGGTTGATGGTTTAGTCAAGAAAGAGATATGAGGAGAGTGAGGTGCTTGTGAGGTATTGTCAAGAGTTTGAAAACAGAGAAAGAGAACCTTAGGTATCTAGGCTTTCTAATGATTCAAAAATAGGAGATCATATGTAAAAATTAACAAAAGGAATCATAACAGACCGAGTGTAAAAAGGGGCATGTAGAAAGTTCTCAAGGATCAGGTGTGACACATTATCTGAAACTTACTAAAGTGGCTATTTTTTATAGAATTAACCCAAAGAGAAGGAATTACTCCTCATTTATGTTCCAGAGCATTCAAAACATGTTTCTCCACCACGTAATACAGTAATTATTGGTTATTCCCCTGTCTCTCCTGCAAGGTTTTAGATTCTTTAAGGACAGGTAATTAATTCATTCACTCTCTCATTTATTCACTTAACAAGCATGTTTTGAGCATCAAACTATATATGCCAGGCATCTAGGCACTATGCTAGGTGATGAGAATGTATAGATGTATAATACTTGTTTCCTGTTCTTGAGAGGATGAATTACAAGTACCATGGTAGATGTATGAACACAATTCTGTGGCAGCCAGCACAGAGGAGGGAATGACTAACTTTGAGTGAGAAAGTCAAGGTAGTATTTGAAGAGTGCTTAACTGTCGAGGTAGCCCTTATAAGATGAGTAACTATCAAAAAACAGAGAAGGGCACTCCAGAGGGGATAACAAGTGCAAAAATTATGAATTGGCAAGGGGTATAGCAAACTTGGAGAATGAGGAGAAGTCAGATTTATTGGATCATAATTAGGGGTGTGAAGAGTAGGAGCAGACTGTAAAGAACTGTGTGCAAACTAAGGAATTTGAGCTGTTCCATGAAGGTAACTGGAACACAGTGATTAATCAAACAATGATCAGTGCTTTTTGTCTGTCTGTTTGTTTGCTTGTTTTCAAGTGCATCTTAGGAATATCTCCAGGATACTTGCATGGAAAATGGCCAGGAGGAGATGGTTCTGAGAATAGAGAGACCGATTGGAAGGCAGAAAGACTGAGGGCATGAGCCAAGGCTGTGGCAGTGGGTATTAAGAGCAAGAATAGATGGAATAGTGTCTTCTAAAGAAGACTCTATTTGTTTACTTATGAGGTAAGTGCTGTAAGGGCAGATGTGAAAGAGTAGTGGCAGTTTAGGATGACTCCAAAGTATCCAGGAGATTCCTTGGTAGATAGGATGATGTCTTGAAAATACCATGAAATACCTTGAAAGGAATACTAAGTTCAAAACTCAGTCTCAGGTCTGCAGGGCTCAGAAAACAGTCAAGTTGGATTTGGCTGTGGATAAATGCTAGTCCCACTGGGCCTTCATGTTTTCTCAATTAGCATTTTCCTCAGTGCCTTAGAAGCCAGAAATGTTCACAACATAGCATGTGCTCAAGAAATGCAAACTGAGTGGAGAAATAAACATGTTACCAAAATTTCTCTGAGACTGATTTATTGGAAACACTGAACAACTATTATACAATAGAAAACTACTGACAGGAAAGGCAGTAGATTCCAAAATAGATGAACAGATTGTGACTGGGGCTTTTCATTTTTCAAAGGCTAGGGTTGAAGCATAACCAAATGAAATGATAGAAGTAGGAAGAGATCACTTTTTCTGCTGACTGGTGACATTTATTTCCATGACTCTCTGGTATTACATTAAAGTTCTTATCGGTTTTGGTTTTTGTTACTGAATTTTTTAAATGATAACATTCCAGATGGCATTTTTTTATGAGAAAATTTCTTGCCCTTTGAAAGTGTAACTAATCATGCAGAGTATCACAAGTTATTCAGATAATTTTTCCCAAGTTATTTGCATTTTCTCAATAATTAATGAATCTGTTTTAATTAAATAACTTTATTCCCTAGTAAATAAGGCTTTTAATTGAGCTGTGATAAATATGTCCTTCCAAGTTTTTATTTTGTTTGTTCATACTACTTTGTAATCTCGATATGATTAACAGTCACCAGGAACCCAAAGGACCTGAGTCATTCACTGGAAGTATTGGGGTAAGAAAATAGAATAAAAACTTGTGAGTCATTTTTCTTTACCATAAAGGAATATACCATTGAAATTATATTGGGTGTAGAAAATTCTGTGCCTGGGCTGATCTACTAATTGTCCCACTAGTGGGCCAAGTTTACTTTCTTTTCCATGACTTTAATCATGTCAGTCTCTATATCTGAGTTATTCAACTATAATTCATTTGTCAACACTGATTTCAGTTCCTAATACAATTATGAAACTTTTCATGCTCACTGCAATCCATGATACATCATTTGTTCATTCATCATTTATCAAACTCTGTGGGAACAGCATTGTTATATTTATAATTCTACACAGTAAATGTTTAGATAGAGGGGTAGAGAAAGTACTAGGGAAATAAAGTGGAAGGTCTGGCTTCTTTCCTCTTATTTACCATTTTTGTCATTCATGTCTGGTTTGTCACATCTCCAGTTAATTTAACTTTTGTAAATTGAATTTTCTCATGATGATAATAATGGGAGGGTTGGAGAATATAGATATAAGGCTAAATATTGGTTAATAAATGCAGGAATCTGCTCTTCTGGCTGGAATTTCGGGACTAAGATGCTCAATAGTGGGAAATGGATGTGGCTCACGTGATTGGGCTTCTGTCTACCATATAGGAGGACCAGGGTTTGATTCCCAGGGCCTCCTGTTGAAAGGCAAGCTGGCCTGTATGGAGAGCTGGCACAGCAAGATAATGCAACAAAACAGACACAGAAGAGAGACAACAAGAGACACAGCAGACCAGGGAGCTGAAGTGGTGCAAAAGATTGAGCGCCTCTCTCCCACTCCGGAAGGTCCCAGGATTGATTCCCAGTGCCACCTAAAGAAAAGACAGGCAAACACAGAAGAACACACAGAGAGCAGATAGCAAGTGCAAAAACAATGGGGGTTGGGGGTGGGGGGGTGGGAATAAATAAATCTTTAAAAAAAGAGATGCTCAATAGTTTCTGCGAGTTCTTTCTATTTTGTTCTTAAGGAAAAAGATGAAACCTATTTCCTGTTAAGAATAGTTGGATATTAAGCATGAGTGCATGCACCTCCACACACATACACACATTAATTGGCAAAGAACTATCATGTGGGTTTGGGTCTTATAAAATGAAAGGACAAAATTCCATGCAGATCCCCAGTCATAAGTGATTTGTAGTAGCAGAATCTTGATGCTTCACTTCTAAGGAACAGAGTGGGCCAAACAACACAGTACATCATGATGTACTGAAAGGACACATGGGAGCAGATCAGAATGACTACCCTAAAGACTTCAAGACAGCTAGCTGGTTTTCTGCACTTCCTTCTTCAGCAAGATCATCTTGTTCTTTACAAAACAGAAATTTAGCAGCTAATGAAATAATGCCAGCATAAATGGTAGCAGTACTAACTGTGCTGCTTCGAAAATTTTTCTTAAATGGAGAATCAAGAACTTTCTATTTGTGTGAGGCAGGTGTGAGCTCCTGAGTTTAAAAAGGCCGTGATGAAATGATTCTCATTGGTATTTAGAGATGTGAGGCTGGGCAAAGTCCTCTTAGGAATGTAGTTTCCAACAGTTCAGCTACGGTACACAGATTTTGGTAAACTCTTTAGTAATAAGCCAACTATCAAATATTAAAGAATGTGTAAAATCTGCTTTAGCAGTGCCTGGAGGCACATATTATAACTTTCATATATGATATATGTAATGCTGCAAGATTTTATACAGTCGAGTACACCTTGCTGCAAGTAAGGTGAAAAGAGTAGCACCACATGGAGATGACTTATAAGAACATGCAGAGTCTCTCTTGTGGTTATGCAAGTGAAGGAGTTAATGCACTCAAAAGTTTTCTTCAATAATGACAGAATACTAAACAGAAACTAAGGAAATGGTGTAATACCTGTGAATAAAATGTAATCTTCAAGTGAGGGATAGAAATTCAAGACGTTAAATTGTGCCCAAGAATACAAAAGATCGATCTCACAGTTTTGAAACAATTAGAATAAGCAAATTCACAGAGTCAAACTCTAGAATATAAATTACCAGGGGCCAGGGTAGGGGTAGGGAATGAGAAGTTAAGACTTAAAACGTACAGGGTTCCTATTTGGAATGATAGAAATGTTTTGGTAATGGATGGTGGTGATGGTAGCATAACATTGTGAAGGCAATTAACAGCACTGAAATATAAATCTGATTATGATTAAAAGGGGAAATGTTAGATTGTGTAAATGGTAACAGAATACAATTTTTAAAAAAATCCATGGAGCTATGCTATACAAACAGTGAAACCTAAGTCCTAAGTTAAACCATGGACTTTAATTAATAGCACAATTATAAAAATGTGCTATCATCAATTGTAACAAATGTTCCCCACCAATGCAAGGTGCTGCTGATGGGGTAGTATATGGGAATCTTGTATTTTATGCATGCTTGTTCTGTAAACCCACTGTTTCTCTAATAAAGAAAAATAGATTTAAAAAAAGAATACAAAAGATTGAAAAAAAATCAGTATATTAGTATTCACAGAGTTTTTTGTGCAGTGGAGAAGTTGGCTTAGGGTGTGAGAGTGTGGACATACAAGGCTAACATGATGAGTTATGTCTTTTGGGGACCTCTTATTTATGCTCCATTTCATGATCACGAGAGCTCTTGCCAATGAGTAATGCTGGTCCTAAGAAAACTAGATCAAGCAGGATATGGCTTGGTGCAAATTCTTTCTCAATGCTCATTTACTTATTAAATTAAAAAATTCTATATTGGGGCCCTAAGTATGGGTACCTTGGATACCATGTAACCTCAAAAATTGGTGTCCTGAGAACTCAGACAAAGGAACACTCAACTCTAGTGCTCTGTTGTAAATACCACGCCAGGAGGTAAGTTCATGACTCTATGGCATTATAAAGAAAGCCCAGACCATATTAGTGACATGGTATGGGTGGGGAAGGGCTTCTTGGAAGAGAGAAGTTTAAAAATAAAACCAAGGAAAAGAAATTAGCAGGAAAGAACAAAAGTTCAAGGCAGTGAAGATAGTGTCTTGTGGAGGAATGAAATATTACAGGCAGGGGGAAAATTAAAGCATCTGTCCTATTAATGGACAACAGTTTCATTCTCTTCTCCAGGAAACAATGATTTTAATGTGTACAGTATATCTAGGTGTATAGTTTGGCTTATCACATGTATAAATAAGACAGATTTACTTAAAATTTATTTTACCTCCTTGATTGACAATACAAAAAAATTATTCTTTCAATTAGCCTACGGTGATTTTTTAGAAAACTTGACTTTGTGGTAGTAGAAAGGAGTACTGGGAATTCAAGGATAAGGGGATTTTTGTTCTGATGAAGTGGTCTAATGATCAAAAACACTTGGGAATTGCTGCTATAGATAAATCAGGGGATACATTGTCTTAAAAAATTGGGTACATTAGATTTTGTGTGATGGTTTGAAATGAACACTGGAATCAGGAAATTTGTGTTCAAGTCCCAAATAATCTCTGTGACCTTGAGCAAATTTATGATCTCTTTCTGTCTTATTATTTTATGTTATTCTATTTTATTGTATTTGGAAAGAGAGAGAGGTTAGATTACATTATGAATAATTTACATTTTTGTGTTAATACCTAACATGATATTTAATCCGAACATTTTGGAATGGCATCATCTACCAACATTAAAAATAAAAACATCTACCTCCCTTTATTTGATAAGAATTGAGTAAATATATAAAGGGTCTATAGTATGATGGTTAATTGCCTGTGCTTTGAAAACAGCTTGTCTAAGTTCAGACCCAGACTCTGTCACTGAATCTATCCTTTAGTATCCTTATCAATAATGTGGTGCTAATGTAGTACCTTATGTCAGAGAGTTGCTGTGGGCAATAAATGTTTTAATACATGGAAAGCACTTACATTAATGCCTATAATATAGTAAACACTCAATAAATGTCCTTTACAAGCATTAGCCATCTTACTTGGTGCATTTGCTAAATGCTTGAGAATGGGACTAAAAGGGAACTTTAATAAAAGTGAGAAAAGTTATAAAAATGGGAAACATTAATAAATTGGATAGATTTTATAGCCACCTTGGTTTTGATCCAACCCTTATCCAGTGAATACAAGAAAAGACACAATCCCTGTCTACTAACATGGAGGAATTTGTTTAGGAAAAGATATAGAACAAAACCGTAATGAATGAAAATCATGAGCCTGGAAACCAGTATATTTTTATAGCCAAAAAGTCAGTGATCAAAACACCTTAAAGGGAGGGGAGAAACCCTTGGAATTTGGGGTGAGGTATTTTATGACTAATGACAGAAGGTGCTCATACAGCACATAGTAGCCATAAGCCATCTTTTCTTTCCCCTCTTTTACTTAATATTGCTTAACAGAAACCTCCTTAGAGTCTGGTTTAGTTACCTGTGGAAAGATGAAAGAAATCTGGTTTATTTTACATTAGAATGTTGGTGGATGTATAGTTAGTATGTTTGTTTGTTTCTTGGGGTGGCTGGGCTAGAAAATCAAGGGAAATCAGGATCTCTGCCAAGGATCAAGGTGTCACATTGAGCAGGTCCCTCAGCCAAGTGGAACAAGTGTGTTGCTAGGTTGTAAAATCAGAATTATAATCACTAAAAGTTCGAGGACTTGGCTGAAAACATGATTCCAAGCAAGGAAAAGATGCAAAGAGGAGAAGAAACAGGATCCAGGAGGGTAAAGAGTAGGGCAGACATAGGTATGGATAAGCATAGTGATTAAGAACAGGCTCTGTTCATTCACAGATTGGGATTCAATTTTGTGATGTTTCACCACTAGCTGTGTGACCTTAGATCTGTTTATTTAAGCGTAGTTCTTCACAAATGAAGTGGTGATAAAGATGCTGTCTGACTCATAGCTCTTGCCACTCAACAAACCTTGGCACTGAGGAAATGTCAGCTCTTTCCCTCCCCTGGACCCTCTGCCTGTCCCTAGCCTGTGGCTGGCAAGGATTTGCTGTAGCTTCTCCTTTGGTAGATGTCTGGGCACACACAGTGATAGGAAGGAATAGTGCAAGGCATGACACAGAATATGAGCATGTGGATTATTACTCATATGTAATCATATAAATATCTGGTAGAATATACAACAGGACCCGAAGCATGTGGGTAGGTTGGCATACACGTAGAAGAGAAATATGGAAATATAATTTGTGAAAAGACCAGGACATTGCATTTTCTTTCTTTCTTTTCTTTTTTTTAAAATGGATTTATTTATTTATTTACTTTCATCCATTTTTACGCCACCCCCCCCCACCGTTTTTGCTGTTTCTGTGTCCATTCACTGGGCAACTCTCTGTGTCCATTTCCTGCCCTCTCTTTTCATCCTTCTCCTCCTGTCTTCACTGGGATTTGATCTTCGGAATCTCCCATGTGGGAGAGAGGCATCCTACAGCCTGTGCCACCTTAGTTTCTGGTTTTTCAGTGCGTCTCGTTTTGGCTTTCCCTTGTGTCATGCTCCTGTTACGTCACCATCTTGCTGCGTGGCTTGTGGGGCCTGGTGGCTCACCCGCTTGCAGGGCCTGATGGCCCATGTGCCTTCTATAGTCTTCTTTTTTTAATTTTTACTGGGAGGTTCCGGGAATCGAACCCAGGTCTCTCCATATGGGAAATGGACGCCCAACCACCCAAGCCACATCTGTCCCTATGCTATATCTCTTAAGGTGGACCAAAGATACCCAAAGTTACAGTCTTTTCCCATACAAGATTGTCATATAATAAATCAGGCTTAGTTTATCACCAGCATTCTAAAAACCAAACCTAGGGAGAAAAACTAGGTCTGGGAACACATGCATGGTTTCTAATATAGCTAATGTTTAGCCTACCCCGATTATCACAAAATCAGGTCAGTGAGAATATTCACATGCATTTTCCTATAATACAGAAAGAGGATATGATTTGAAACTTGCCCTTTAATGCAAAGTAATGGAGTTTTTGCATGGTTCACCGAGAAGTAGTGATCTTTTGCAGTAATTTGAGGTAGTGACTCAATGAAGCAGAACTATTTTTCAGGGGCATTGATAGTGCAATAGCTTGTTATGATCTAGGAAGACATGTTGGAGCTGTTGTAAAGGTGTGTTTGACAGGAAGTAAGGTGGTGGAGTGCAGGTGGCCAAGCAAATGGAAAGCATGTACACAGGAAAGGATGGAGTGGATGCAAGGGTGGGAAAATGGTATTTATATTAACTTCTGTCCAATTTAGTTCTTCATAAGGAAGAGCTTCTTGATTACATCTTTCAAAAAAATTGAGACTTAGGATATTTTCATTCTTCTAATGCTTCTACCCAGGACCTTCTTTCTCACTTATTACCACCTATTTTACTCCTTTTTCCCCAAAAAAATTTGCTCTGGAAAAAGAGCTGACAAACTCACTTATACTAATAAGCAAAGCACTTACAAGGCATAATTTTTTACTAAAAACATATTTTACTAAATAAGATACTGTATCTAAAGCATTTGGTGCAATGCCTGGCTCATGGTAAACCTCCAATAATAGTAAAAGCAAATAATACTTTATAACATAATCATTATCATTGCCTTTTATGTAAGAGTGATTTTTAGCCTAAAGCAAAAGAGATTATTCTTCAAGGTAGTGCCATTCTATGGGGCTCTATGAGAACTAATTAATGGCATATGCAACCATTAAAATGATAGTTATAAATACAAGGCACCACCTGTACAAAAACTAGAATGTAAAAAATTATTTTTATATTCTGTTACCCTATCTGAAATCAAAACTTCATGGGAAGGAAAATTAGGCAGATTTATGCCACAATTCTCATAGTAGTTGATTTATGGTATGAAAATTTGGGGGAATTTTTTTTTTTCTTGTTTTGAGGTCTAAATTTTTCTGTTTGGTTATTTGTAATTGACTCATAATCTTCATTCTACCATTTCCTAATTTTGATGTGTTGAGGAAGTTATTATTTCTAAGCCTGAATTTAATAATTAAAAAATGAAAATAATAAATGTAGCTCAATCATAAAATTGCTTTGGGGAGTAAATGAAGGAATGCCCATTAAAACTCTGAACATAAAAGCTGGCAAATAGTTAGAGCTCAAGCTATGTTGTCAAAATAGTAAACCCTTAATAAAAGAAAGCAAGAGTCTTGAAGTAAAATAACAAATTACACATTATATGAAATAAATGTATGAATTTATTCATTCATTTTTAACAATTTATAAGTTCATTCATTCATTCATTCAATAAATATTAAGCACCATTATTTTCCATTATTATTTTAGGTGTTAAGAACAGATAACAAGCAAAATTCCTTGCCTTCTTGAGACAGATTCCTATTAAACATAATTTGATGAAGAAAAAATAAAATTAAATTAAACTAAATAAAAATAAGATATATAAAGATAAGCATTAGTAGGCATGTACCACTCTGGGAAATATATTTGGGTGTGAGGACTTTTTCTGGAACTCCTCAAAACCTATGACTTGGGTGGCAGCTTAAGCAGATCACAGGAAGATGATGTGTGATGTACTGTCTGGGAAGTCTTCAAAACATGTTTTTGAAATGGACATATTTCAACTAGGCTAGAAGTACTTTTACAATACTTAACAGTCCCATGAATGAAATAGTTTCCATGTAATTTAAAATCTTGGTAACTCTACTCCTAAAATTTTATTTAAACACGGTGCTATCACTATAAGGAGAAAAGAAAAAGAGACATAATCAATAAAGAGGAACAAAGAATAATGAATCAGAGGTGGCACAAATGGGGCAGAGGAATTCAAATCCAAAGGAGTAAGAGCTGTCGAGCCTGAAAAAGGGAAGTCAAGGATTTACATTTATGAGTGTTTCTTTAAAACCCATCAGAAAAAGTAATTAAAACTGCAAATTTTAATTGTAGTTAATTGGATGGGGTAGTTAAATAAAAGTAGTGGGAAAAAAACTGCCACTCTTTTCATGCCTTTCTAAGACACTAATGGATGATGAAGCACAGGCAGTTAATCAAGGCAAAACATCTAGTTCCCTCTTTGAATCCCAGAATTTCAGAGCCAAAGGTTTTTTTAGGTCAACCATCTAATGCCATTATTTGACTGATAGGGACATTAAGACCAAGGTCCAATAAGCAACATGCTCAGGTTCACCCACAATACTGATCCAGGAAAAGGATTTATCTCCAATTTCCCACAGTAGAACATTCCCAAATACACACCACTGCAGCTGAATGGTTGCATCAATTTTTGAAGATTTGGGACAAATCACTAACCCCAGGAACAAGCAAAAGAGATTTTCAGGTCAAGTTGTTTAGAAATCAAATGATTCGTTATATCTGAAAATTACTGTTGTTATCAAGGAGTCCATATAATTAAAATGGAAATTGATCATGCCCTGTGGCTGGTATGAATGAGAAATGGTTACAAAAAATGATGGTGAGAAAACAATGAGCCTAGCCTTTGATTGCAAAATTTATATAACTCTACATTGTTTATATAGGTAAGGTGACCTGAAATTTTTTTTCTCTCTGGTTTCCATGAAGGATATTTTGTGCTGAATTGTGTAGTGCCCATTTAGCAAAGTGATCTACCTCTCTGTTTTGATGTAAAAGAAAAATAATTATTTTGACAGACACCAATGAAATCCAGTGGAGGAAAGGAAGATCTTTTTAATACATGACATTGAAGCAACTATATGTTCAATGGAAAAATAAATGAGCTTTGCCACCTACCTCACACCATACATATAAATTATTTTGAGGAACATTAGAGATCTAACTGTGAGGGCTGGAGGAAAAAATAAGAGGATAACTTTGTGACTTTGGAAGGGGAAAGTAAGTCTTTGATATGATACATAAAGCACTAATCAAAAAAGAAAAAAATCAAAGTGAAATTCATCAAAATGAAAAACTGCTGATCCAAAAACACCTTTAAGAAAGGAGGAAAGGCAGCTATAGACTGGGAAAAAATATTCATAATATAATTCACAATGCATGTGTCTGACAAAGGATTCATATCCAGTAGTAGATGGAACCCTTACAGAGCAATAAGAAAAAGATGCCACCCACCCACCACAAAGGCTGAAGATTTGAGCAGGCACTTTAGAAAATAAAATATCCAAATGGATAATAAATGCATAAAAAAGTGCTTTATACACCATCACTCACAAAGATATGCAAAATAAAACCACAGTTTACTATTACTACATTTCAATCAGAATGGCTAAAAATTAAAAACAGACTGCACTAAATATTGGTGAGGGTTTGAAACTCTTACACATTTCTAGTGAAGCTATTAAATGACACAGACATTTTGGAAAACTTTCTGGCAATTTTAATTAAGTTAAATGCACACCTACCCTGTGACCCAGCCATTCCACTCCTGGGAATATGTCCAAAAGAAAAAAAACTAATGCACCCACAGAATGACTTGTACAAAATATTCATAACAGCTTTATTTATAATAGCCCCCAAATGAAAACCAAGTGAATGCCTATCAACACGACAATAATAAATAGTAATATATTCCTACAATGGGAAATTATGCAGTAAGAATAAATCACAATATGGATGAATATCAAAAACATTATTTTGAGCAAAATAAGTCAGTCCTAAAAGAGTACATTTATCTGAATTTCAAGGAAAGGCAGAACTAATCTATGGTGACAGAAATCATAATATGGCTCCCTCTTTGGGTGAGGGAGTGCTGGTCATATGGACTATGAAGGGACAAAAGGGACATTCTCTATATCTTGATCTGATTGTCAAATGGTATATACATAGGTAAAAATTAATAGAGCAGCACACAAGATTTTTATATTTGACTTTGGGAGATTGAATTATATAGCCAAATTTAGACATGTTCTTAAATCTTAAGCCACATTCCTGTGGTTGTGAACCCATTGTAAATAGGACCTCTCGAAGATGCTATTTAAAATTAAATTGTGGCTCAGTTGAAGGAGGCTGGGTTCTAATCCAGATTACTAGAGTCTTTGTAAGTAGAAGAAATTCGAACATAGTAAGAAAAAAATATTGGTGAGGAGTCAGAAACCAGAAGTCGGAAGTCAAGGGAACCTGAAAGAGAAAAAAGACATTGCCATGTGGCTCGAGGCAGGAACACAAGCCAAGGAACTCCAAGGACAACCGGAAGGCAGAACCAACATGATACAGACGTTGGGGAAAAGCGTTGCCTTGCTGATTCCTTTATTTTGGACTACCCCTAGCCTCAAAAACGTGAGCCAATAAATTCTTGTTGTTAAGGCAAAACCAGCTTGTGGTATTTGTCATAGTAGTAAGATATTGACTATATGTAAATTATGCCTCACTTAAAACCGTTTTTAAAAGAAACAATTCAGATTAGAAATTTGAAACTGTGTGACAACACAGTGGCCTATATATACATAGCAGAGATCAGGCTCTCTCTCTCAATCTCTTTCTCTCTCTGCCCGCCCTGCCCCCCCTGCTCAATTTACAAGACACTAGGGTGTTTTTACAGGTGAGTTTTGTATTGATTGGCTGAACTCAGTTTAGGAGAAAAGGGTGAACTATAAGACAACTATCCTAGGCAGCATTATTGTATAATATATTGTCCAAGCTAGAATACTTCTGAGAATGCAAGGATACTTTAAAACTACATACATACATATATATTTGGAAAGTTTTTTAATACTCAGGGAAATGCTTTAATTATATTCAAAAACTGTTTTCAAAAGTAAAGTTTTTATAAAAAATAAAGTAAATCTATGAATGTCAATGCAAAATAATAAATGGATGCATAAATAAATAACTATCCAATCCCTCATTATATGGATTATTAAACATAGCATCAGCATAATAGTTATTCTTAGTATATTGCACATACTTATATCAATTTCTTTGCCATATGTGTCTTTAGCAGTCACTTATATTTTCCTGAAAAATATTTTTTAATTTGATGTTTTAATTTAAGGTTTTCATTGAATTGCTTGTAATCTTCCAGTTCATAAATTTGAAAGTGCTGACAACTTCAATTGGCTCTACTCTGTAGATCATATTTTTAATAGAAAAAATAATCTCTCTGACATGTGTGGTGGTAGTACCTGATAGGCTCAGAGCAAATTTTTCTAAATGAAGCACAGTCCCAATTCTAATTTTTTATTTGTATCGAAATATGTAAATATTTAGTCCAGAGAGTCACTCTACTCTCATTGTGCATTTTTACTACTTCTCTTCCTTACATATTTTTATAAGAAAAACTAGTCCAATTAGTTGTCTTTATGATGTTTTTGTAAGTTTATTGAAAATCAGCTGTTATAAAATGGTAGGTGCTCTCAGTTTCATTCTAATCTGGCAAGGAATATAAATATGTCCAATTGAAAATAAAGCACCATTAAAAGACTTTTCCCAAAAATCAAAATATTTCAAAGTGCAGCTATAGAATTTAAAATTTATATTTGTGCACCATTTGAATTCTTGTTTAATTTATTCAATTCCTCCCTTGTTAGCAGTGTTTTTGTTGTTATTTTGTTGTTTTGTGTTCCATTTGTTGAATACTTTTATTAAAGATTTCTAAATGATTTTGAAAAAAAGGAGACAATATTTAGAAGATTTTTTACTGAAAAGTTTAACATTAAAGGCTCTTATGTTGATTTACAAAATAGTTCTTAAAAGGTTCAAAATTTCTAAAATACAATTGATGATGGGCATCATAGAGAGAAAGCATGTGCTGCCATCCTGAAGCACTGTTTTTGTATTTAACATTAAATTTTTCTAAAAAATGTTGTAGTTTAGTCACTCATACTTGTTTGTGTGTATATGCATGCACGTACGTAAATTTGTAAATTTTGACAATTACAAATCTTATTTGAATTAGTAGAATAACACAGGTTTTTTTAAATTCAAATGTGGATTATAATTTAGTACAACCAATTCCAAGAATATTTCTGTTCCATAGGTCTATAAAAACATTGTTTTAATCATAGCATTGTGCTCCACCAAAATTTCTATTCATATTATCATTACAGTAACAAATAATTTGTTCTTAAATGTTAGACTTTTAAACTGAATTTATAATAGTATTGAAAGTAATTTCAAATGTTTCATCTTTGATAGAACAAATTTCCAAAAGATGTACTTTGATTCCATGAAATGGTTGAAATAATTGCAGTATTATTGGACTTAATAGATTTGCTATTCAATGTATCTGATGGCATGGATATAAAGCTGCCATCATTTAAAACTTTCTGCAGAGTTCCTCTGCTAATGGAGCCAACACATTAGACTTTACTTATTTTTTTTACAAGCCCGAGAAAATTTGGTACTGAAAATAGGCAAATTTAATTTAAAAGAATAGTCATTTTATCTAATTGAATAATCATGTCTCATAGAGTGATATGTAAACATTCAGCGGTCCATGTTAAATTGCCATGTTTGGACATACACTTCTTAAAATTACAACAACTTTTGAAGTAGACACTGATGATTCTTCAACAGATTTATGATTCAGGCCCCCCACGATGGATTATAAATATTGACAAATATTTTGTGCAAGTAACTGATCCTCATCAAAAGAAAAGAAAATTCAGTCCTTATAATTGTTTTACAAACACACTTTGATTTTTAATTCATTGCTGCCAAAGGGCTTATTGAAAATCAATGTTAGTAATCAATAAATTAAATAGCTTTGATTTACATGACACAATAAATGGCAAAACCATTATACCAAGAGCACTCTGAATACTCTCTATCTCATCTATGGTAGATAAATCAGCCTTTATATCCTCTACGTATTTAGTGTACCTGCCAACTATAATACCTCTTGTTTCCCACTAAGCTCATCAACTGGTGGTCTTGCAAAGTTATACACGTTGCAGACCAAAGCACAGTAAGATTGGCTAGTATGTGCAATAGCTGGCAGGTAAAACAACCAAATCTTTATAGCATGACTGCCTGAAATCAGAGGAGTTAGTTATGTTTGGCTGCTTGGATCTGGGACCACTTTGTTTTATGGACTGTTCTAGATACTATGCTTGAAAGAGAGCTTCTGGGAAAGATCATGAAACCAGAGAGGGATCATTTCCAGTCACCTTTCTAATTTAACCTCTATTAGAGCAATTATTCTGTTAACTGCCCGTGTGTTTCATACGCTACTGGGAGAAACCATGGCAGAAGCTGGGGGTACAAAGTGGAGTTCTACCAAACACATTCCAGTTTACTTCAATACAATCATCAATAATTAAACTTTATAAAGAATGAAAAATCTGATACAAATGCTTAACTGGATAACAAGTTAGACACATCAGTGGAGACAGTTCCAGATAAGCTGTAATGTATGGTTACTCTAGTTTGAGGCCTAGGTCAAACTGGGAAGGCTATCACTTTTAGAGTTCCCTAGAAATATATTTAGATGAGAAAGACATTAAAAATATAGCTAAGATAAAAAAAATTAAAATAATAAAAATATATATAGCTAAGAGGAGGGGTGAAATGAATATTTAGGGGAGATTAGCATATGTTTCAAGCTGAAGGATGGCTGAGAGAGTAGGGGATTAAGCATTCTCATTAGTACATAATTTAGTAAAAATTTAAAGAAATGTAAGGAGGAGTGTGATTCAGGGCATGTAAGATTGGAAGCTATGTCCATAAGTCCGAAACACAATGTAGGATATAAATTTTAACAGTAACAACAACAAAATGACTTCATTTATTGGGTTAGAAGCTATTAAGGGAAAAAGCTGGAATTGAAACCTAGATCTATCTTGTTCCAAACCTGCAATGCTTTCTACTGTGTTTCTCTAACCACCCTATTCCTCTTACGTGGAGCTAGATAGACTCCTTAAATTTTAAAGCTTAGAAGAAACTCTGAGCAGCCCATCCCAGTGTTTTTATCCTCCTTCTCAAATGTGACATTTAGCCCATGCTTTGAAGGCGAGGAAACCCAAAGCAGTTGAGTTACCCGAATAAACATAAGACTTCGGTTTCTTCTTGGAGCTCCCATAAATTGGTACCTTCCTATGAGCATCACATTTGCACAGTTTGCTCCAGTCACATGAACTCATAATCCCTGGGTAAATGTAACATGATCAAAGTTGACTTTAGCATCAAGAAAATTAAAACTCTTATATGACTCTGGCCTAAAAAAGCCTCAAATAATTTTTATCTGCCTGTATATAATGGCCTCAGAAAATGTGCTTATAAAGAACAAGTGGGGGTTGAGGCTTGGTTCTTATCTGCTTCCACATAAAGAAAATTAATGAAACTATAAACTCTTAGGGACAATGACCTGGCTGCCTGCAGATAGAATTCAGTCTCCTCCAAGACTGAATGATGATATTATTAAACAACATCTGGCAGAGACTGAAAATCTGCACCCTTTGTTAAGGTCCTCATTAACTATGGTAGAAAACCAATCTTCCTTTTCATAAATTTAAACAAGAACATCCACTTTGAGGGACTATAGGGGCCTGTGTGGTGGGCTGGCTGAATGATGGACAGCAGGAAAGAAGCCGTGCCTGCAGAGATTTGCAACTGCCTGGGTCCTTGCCTAAGAGAGAGGTACAAATTGTTTATGTGAATGAGTTGGAGCCTCACTTCAGCCACTTCTCAGCTCCTAGGGTAAAAACAACTACATTCTTACCTAATAACTTGTAGTTTTCCCTTGTCACATACTGTGTCACTTGTCATTTACTCTTTTAGCCACATTCTAATTATTCAACATTGGATAAGACTTTCAATCTCTTTGAGCCTCTCTTTTCTTATATATAAAATCAGGGGAGTGAATGTGGCCATTTTATCTCAATCTTGCTACTATTAGCATTTTGGGCTGCATAATTCTCATTGTGGGGGGCAGTCCTCTGCATTACAGGAGGTTAAGCAACATTTACCACATTAATGTACTTAAGGAAAAAAATTCAAATGATCAACATCAGAGATTCAGAAAAGGCACTTGAAAAAGTTCCACATTTACTTATGATGAAAGAAAAATCTTAGAGGACTAAGAATAGAAAGACAGAAGAAAGCCTATATAAATATCTTTAACTTGACATACATTCCCTTTGAAGCTGGTATTAAGACAATGATTCCCCTGTCAATTCTACTGTTCATCAATGTACTAGAAAACCAGACAAATGTATACAATATAAGCATGCAAGCAAAAAAAGGTGAAAAAAGAATTAGAACAGAAGACTCAAATTGTCATTATGTACAGATGATATGATTTCCATAGAAAACCCAATAGAATCAGTAATAATCTATAAGAAATATTAAGGGAATTTCAAAAGTTTCTGGCAATAAGATCAACATACCAAAAAATTAATGACATTTCACAATACCAGTAATAATGTAATAAATCAAGACAAAGAAAGGTATTATTCAACATAAGAAAATAAATCCTTATCTAAGAATTATTCTAAACAAAGATGCCTAAGACCTTTAATGCAGGAACAACATTAAAACTGCATTAGCTCTAATAATGATTGATGTAATGAGTGCACAGCTATGTGATTATACCAAATACCATTGTCTATATGCATTAGATGGATTGTATGCTTTATGAATATGTATCAATAAAATTGATTTTTTTTAAATCACACACGAAAAAACTGCATTGGGGTGAAAAAAAAAACTGCACTAGGGGAGCAGATGTAGCTCAGTGGTTGAGCACCTGCTTCCCATGTACAAAGTCCTGGGTTAAAGTTTCCTAAATAACAAAACAAAAACAAAACAAAAAAACATTCCGTTAAAGGGAATAAAAGAAGATATAAACATCATGTTAATTAGGTGGGACAATTCAACTTGTAAAGATTTTAATAATCAATCATTCTTTAAATTCAATTTCTGTTCTAAATAAAATAGATTTTTTAACTGATTCAAAATTTAAATTAAAGAATATATATTCTTAAATAGGTCAGTCAAGTTTGAAGAGAAGAGGAAAAAGGCACAGCATTTCGTATAAAGTATTAAGACATTGTACAAAATCATCATAATTTTAAAAATT
>JAQZBX010022824.1:0-31275 GCA_029593785.1 Cabassous unicinctus | reverse complement strand
CTATCCAACAAAGCTGGCTTTCAAAAATGATGGAGAGTTCAAAATATTCACAGATAAACAGAAATTAAGAGAGTATGCCAATAAGAATCCAGTCCTTCAAGAAATACTAAAGGGATTTCTGTAGGTTGAAAGGAAAAAACAGGAGAGAGAGAGAGAGTTAGAAGAGAGTGTAAGAACAATTAAAAAGACAGAAAGAGAAGTAAAAACAACATATGACTTACATAAACCCAAAGAAAATATGGCTAATGTAGCAATTCCTTGAGAGTAGTAACACTGAATGTTAATGGATTAAACTCACCAACCAAGAGACACAGATTGTCAGAATGGATAAGGAAATATGACTATGACCCATCTATATGCTGTCTACAAGGAATACACTTTGACCCAGGGATTTAAGGAGGCTGAAAGTGAATGGCTGGAAAACAATTTTACAAGCAACTATAACAAAAAAACTACGGATGTAGCTATGCTAATATCAGACAAAACAGACTTCAAATGCAAAACTACTGTAAGTGACAAAGATGGACACTATATTAGTAAACAGGGTAATCTATCAAGAAGAAAGAAGAATCATAAGCATTTATACACCTAGCCAGGATGCCTCAAAATACATGAGGCAAACACTGGGAAAACTAAACGGAGAAATAGATGTCTCTACAATTACAGTGGGGGTACTTTAATACACTATTATCACCCATTAGACAGAACATCTTGACAGAGAATCAATAAAGAAACAGTCTTTGAATAATACATTAGAGGATCTGGACCTAATAGATATATACAAAACACCACACCCAAATACAGTGGGATATACATTCTTCACAAAGGCACATGGATCATTCTCCAAGATAGATCACATGCTAGGCCACAGAAAAATTCTGAATGAATTCAGAAAGACTGAAATTATACAAAGAAATTTCTCTGACCACAATGGAATGAAGCTAGAAATCAGCAAGGGACAGAGAACCAGATCAGGCACAAATATTTGGAAGTACAACAACACCCTCTTAGACAAGCAGTGGGTCAAGGAGGAAATTTCAAAAGAAATCAGTAACTACCTTGAAATGAATGAAAATTACAACACAATATATCAAAAGCTATGGGACACAGCAAAAGATGAACTGAGAGGGAAATTCATAGCCATAAATGCATATATCAAATAAGAAGAAAGAGCTAAAATTGAAGACCTAACTGCACACCTGGAGGAATTGGAAAAAGAACAGCAACCTTATCCAATAGCAAGTAGAAAGAAGGAAATAACAAAGATTAGAGCAGAGGAAAATGAAATAGAAAATAAGAAAGCACTAGAAAAAAATAAACAAAACCAAAATCTTGTTCTTCAAGAAGATCAATAAAATTGGCAAACCCTTAGGTAGACTAACAAAGTAATAAAGAGAGAAGATGCAAATACACAATATAAGAAAGAAGGAAGGAATATATCACCCTGACTTTACAGAAATAAAGGGTATCATAAGAGGATACTTTGAAAAATTATATGCCAACAAAAAGGATAATTTAGAGAAAAGGGACAAATTTTTAGAAGCACAAAAGCAGCCTACATTGACAAAAGAAGAAATTGATGAACTCAACAGCCCAATCACAGGTACAGACATAGAATCAGTGAGTGCCAGTGTAGCTTAAGTGGTTGAGTGCTGGCATACCATATACGATGTCCCAGGTTCAATACCTGGCCTTGGTATCTAAAAAAAATTGCTGAAGAGATAGTATCAGTCATTGAAAACCAACCAACTAGGGAGAGCCCAGGACAAGACAGTTTCACAGGTGAATTCTACCAAACATTAAAAAAAGAATTAACACCAACCCTGTTTAAACTCTTCAAAAAATAAAATTAGGTGGAAAATTGTTTATCTCATTCTATTAAACCAATATTACCCTAATACCAAAACAAAACAAAGATTCCACAAGAAAGGAAAATTACAGACCAATCTCTCATGAACACAGATGCTAATATTCTCAACAAAATACTTGCTAATCATATTCAACAACACATCAAAAGAATTATACACCATGACTAAGTGGTTTTCATCCCAGGTATGCACGTATGGTTCAACATAAGAAAATCAATCAATGTAGCATACCACATAAACAGATTGAAAGAAAAAATTCACATGATCATCACTATAGATGCAGAAAAAACATTCAACAAAATACAGCACACTTTCCTGATAAAAATACGGGAAAAGATAGGAATAGAAGGAAACTTCCTGAACATGATAAAGGGTATATATGAAAAACCCACAGCTAACATGACATACAATGGTGAAATCCTAAAAGCTTTCCCTCTAAGATTGGGACAAAGACAAGGAAGCCCACTATCACCACTCCTTTTTAACATTGTCTTAGAAGTACTTGCTCAAGCTCTGAGGCAAGAAAAAGATATAAAATGTATCTAAATTGGAAAGGAAGAAATATAAATTACACTATTTGCAGATGACATGATCCTTTATATTGAAAGCCTTGAGAAATCTACAACAAAACTTCTAGAGCTTATAAATGAGTTCAGTAAAGTTGCAGGTTAAAGATCAATATGCAAAAATCAGTAACATTTCTGTACACCAATAATGAGCAATTTGAGGAGGAAATCAAGAAAAAAATACCATTTAAAATACTAACAAAAATATCAAATACCAAGGAATGAATTTAACTAAAGATGTAAATGACTTATACACAGAAAAGTACACAACACTTTTAAAGGAAATCAAAGAAGACTTAAATAAATGGAAGAATATTTCCTGTTAATGGATAAGGAGACTAAACATCATTAAGATGTCTATCCTACCCAAACTAATCTACAGATTTAATGCAATCCCAATAAAAATCAGCACAACGTGTTTTACTGAATTGGGAAAACTAACTCTGAAATTTATTTGGAAGGGCAAGAGGCCCCAAATAGCCAAAGAGAAATTGAAAGCAATGAATTTGAAGAACCACACTACCTGACTTTAAAACATACTAAAAAGCTACCATGGTCAAAACTACATTGTATTGACACAAGGATAGACATACCAACCAAAGGAACCAAATTAAGAGTTCTGATATAGATGCTCACATATACAGTCATTCATCAAGGCCACCAAGCACACTCAATTGGGAGAGAATGGCCTATTCAAAAAATAGTGCTTTGAGAACTGGACATCCATATCCAAAAGAATGAGATAGGAACACTATATCACACCTTGTACAAAAATCAACTCAAAATGATCAATGATCTAAATATAAAAGCCCAGACCATAAAGAGCCTTGGAAGATAATGTAGAGAAGCATGTACAGGACCTTGTAATAGGAAATGGCTTCCTGAGCTTCACAACAAAAGCACAAGCAGTGAAAGAAAAAATAGATTAATGGGGCCTCCTCAAAATTAATATCTTTTACACCTCAAAGGAGTTTGTCAAGAAAGTGAAAAGGCAGCCTACCCAGTGGGAGAAAATATTAGGTAACCATATATCTGATAGGAGCCTAATAACCAACATATATAAAGAAATTCTATGTCTCAAAAATAAAAAGACAACCCATTTTAAAAATGTGCGAGTGATTTGAACAGACACTTTTCCACAGAAGATATATAAATGGCTAAAGAGCATATGAAAATATACTCAACACCACTAGTTATTAGGGAAATGCAAAGCAAAATGACAATGAGATACCATCTTACACCATTAGACTGGCAGCTATTAAAAAACAGAGGACTACAAGTGTTGGAGAGGATGTGGAGGAATGGGAACCCCCATTCACTGCTGGTGGGAATGTAGAATGATCAAGCCATTGTGGAGAACATTTTAGCAGTTCCTCAACCTTAAATTGAGTGAAGCAAGCCAGGCACTGAAAAGACAAATAGTACATGACCTCTTTGATATGAATTAAACCAATCAAGCAGACTCAGAGAGCAAGAATCTAGAAGATAGATTACAGGAAATGGAAAGGGAGAAGAAAGTTGTGAGCCAATACCCATATGAGGGAAATCTATGATATGGTGGAAGTGAGTAGTTGTACAGTGAAGAGACAAGACAGGGGTGTAGTGACGCTATTGGGTTGTGCAGTGCAAGCTTGAAAGGGGAGTAGGTTGGGGAGGATGTGTTGGACAGGCCATGGAACTGGGGGGGAAGCAGTTGAACATTGGGGACTGGTTGGTATGTGGATAAAACTACAATATTGAGAAAGCTCTTTTGGAAATATGACAAGGAAAGGCTACTGGTTTAGTGTGTTGGATGGGGGGGATTTGGGACAGGGTGCACTTAGGGCAGTCTTCTATAGAATATGCAAGTGATCATTTTGTCTTAGTGTGTTGTATCAGTGGGTGGAGAACCAAATAATGAATGGGAAGGAGTTGGAATCCCACCCTGGGGAGTCCTGAAATGTTCTCAGAGGGGTGGATGTCTCTTGAGAGCATGGGCAGTTCCTAATAGGGGAAGACAGACTAATGTATCAAACCCTTAACATTGTTACAAGTATCTATGAATCTTGTCTTTCAAGCAGTGAAGCCTGGCTGTCACCTAGGACCCTGAGGGGAGGGGGAGTGGGGATTAGAAAATATGGAAGAGGTGGTTTTTAGTGGCAAGGGAAGTGTTCTGCAAGATACTGCAATGATGGATACAGGCCATGTTAAAATTCATCAAAAATTTATAAAAGTGTAAGGTGTAAAATGTAAATCAAAATGTAAACCATTGATGATGGTTAGTAGCTATATTTCAATATTTGTACATCAGTTGTAACAAGTGTACCTTCCACATGTAAAAAGGTTATTAATATGGGAAAGGGGAATGGGGGGGATGTTGTGTTTATGGGAGTCCCCTATATTCTGTATGTGACTTTATTGTGACCTAAAATTTCTTTGAGGACAAAATGTAAAAAAGTAAGACACTGGGGAAGAAATGGGAAAAAATGGCACTGTACATACAGGACAACAGATATTACAGTGATGAAAGGCAAAATGTTAGTATTTTTCTTTAAATATTTTTCATTATTTTTTAATATCCCAATTTCTTTTTTTTTTGCTTTATTTTAGTTTTAGTTTTTCTAAATTATTATGCATTTTATTTCTTATGTTTAAACCTATCATTATTTCATTTTCCTATTAATTGTATTTGGTGATATTCTTGGCTTCATTTTTGAAGAGGTTTTGAATCACACAAGTGTTACAATTGTAGCAGGGAAGGATATCAGTGTGGGGTGTCAGTGATGGGGCATACATGGGAGGAAGTTCACCTGGGCATACATACAAGGTATATAAATGTGGTCAAATGTTCATGGAGCATTGCCACAGTAGGTGGAGATTCACACAACTGAAAGAATATTGAATTCCCATCATGGGGAGCTATGCCACATTCTCTATGGAACAGCAACAATCCCCCAAGTACATGTGCAATGACTAGTGAAGAAGGATTGTCCATTGATGGGTCCTTGATACTGATGACTATGCTTATGAGCCTTTGCTCTTGAAATTGCAACTTAACCTAGTGTTGTAGGGTTCTAAGAGTTACCTACTGGGAGCCTTCTTGTTGCTCAAAAGTTGCCTCTTTCTAAGCCAAACTCAGCCTATAAATGCATTACCTAACCCCCAACATGGACATGAATCCCAGGGATGAACCTCTCTGGCACTGAGGGATTTCAACCAAGCACTGGCTGGTGATGTGACTGGAAAAAGATCTTGAATAAAAGGGAGAAAAGGTAAATACAAATGAGTTTTTATGGCTAAGAGACTTCAAAGTGAGTCGGGATTTCATCCAAGAGGTAACATTTATGCACAGCTCTGCAGGATCTCATAGACTGCTAAAGTAGATACTGCCCCAAATAGTAGGGCTCCTGAAGGCCCTGGAGACACCCAGGTCCTATTATCATGGCAGATAGCTCCATAGTTTGGTGCCTTGCTGGTGGGCCCTACTTTGGAGTTTCTGCTCCTGAGAGTGACAGAGTAAAACTCAATTATGGATTCCCTACACATGGCTCATCTGTCCCTTCTATTTAAACCTATACTTGGTGCTGGAGTTGGTAGCTGTACATCCAAGAGACTGGAGTCTTTGGGCTGTCCATGTGCCAGCTGGGCCCAAAACTTCAGTAGAGTTGCAACACTTGCTCTCCAGTTCATTGGACTCACCCAGAACAACTAACAAGGAGGTAAAGATGGACAACCACCACACCAAGGAACTGAGAGTGTGTCTACAATTGCAAGCAAGAGTGTCCCATCCATCAGCCATATGGGACTAAATCTTCCTCTCAATTAGAGGTGTAGTAGGCATCACATTCTGAGACTCCTCAGGATTGGGGAATAAAATATGGACTAGAGTGTACTTACTGCTCTTCTACTAGATTTATTGTGATTTTAGCAATGGAAGAAATTATATCATGAATGTGGAGACAGTGGCCCCTGGAGGTGCTGAAGACAGGGAGAGGGAAAAAGAGGTGTAATATGGGGGCATTTTCAGGACTTGGAATTGTTCTGACTGATATTGCAATGACAGATACAGGCCATTATATATCCTGCCATAACCTACAGAATTGAGTGGGAGAAAGTGTAAACTACAATGTAAATTATAATCCATGCTTAGTGGCAATGCTCCAAAATATGTTCAGCAATTGCAATGAATGTACAACACTAATGAAAGAAGTTGTTAATATCAGGGAAAGTGGGAGGTGTGGGGAGTGGGGCATATGGAAATCCCTTATATTTTTTATGTAACATTTTATGTAATCTAAGTGTCATATATATATATATATATATATATATATATATGAACTTGGGTCCAACCATTCCTGTATTCTCCCTCTAAATTATCTACATAGGAACATTTCTAATCATTTTATATATTATATAATCTCTGTTCATAGACATAAATCTACAGTAAAAATCTCATATCTTAGGCATATATTGGACAATAAAATTCTCCAACAGGATATTGGACAGGTTCATCATCAACTACTCAGAGGGGCTTTTGCAAAAGTTACTCTTCTGTGATAATCAAAACCATAAAAATGACTTTAAATGACACTCAGTGGTTTAAAAATTGGAGCAATTCTTGGTACAAATCTTTTTTCTTGTTGAATGACTGCCAGCAAATAATCACTAGTCTAATAAAATTACCAATGAATCTTCCCCTTTATCTAGAGTGTTCTTACTTCTCCTCCATTTATCTATTACCTAGCACTGATGTCTAGAATAATTCCTAGTTATTAGCCCTCAGACAATTTTTCTATAATTCTTCCTCATACATTACTTCTCTATAATGTCCCCAACCAAGTATAAGGTTTAGTTGCCTACTAAAGTCTTGATTATTAGGTTCATACACTAACCAGATTGGTAACATAATCATGATTTTTATTAGCATTTATATGCTTTCAGGGCAAGGAATGTACTTTTTTTCAAAAATACATGTTCCATTTTTAGCACAAACCTGCCATATCACTAGAGCTCAACTATATCTGAAAAAATAAAGAAATGATTTATATTTTATTCTTATATTTTATATCCTTGCATTCTCCCCCTTCAAATTTTCACTTCCAAGCCCCCATGCCAAGCAACCATCATGCAATTGTTAAAAGTAACCAACCTCTTTCTTATTATTTCTTTCCTTTCTGCAGCAAGACTCATTTACAAACACAAATATCATCATATAATCTTCCTGCTTTGAATTCTTCAGTGAGTTTTCACTAGCACTAGAAGAAGAGCTTTCCCATGTAACATGACATTAGGCCCTGAAATCTACTAGTTGGCTGCAATCTCCACTCCAGTGCACTTAATCCAGAGTGGGGCTCCTGAAGGCTCTGGAGATACTCAGGTCCTATGGTCAGGGCAGATAGCTCCAGAGTTTGGTGCCTTGCTGGTGGGCCCTACTTTGGAGTTTGTGCTCCTGAGAGTGACAGAGTTTGACTCAATTATGGCTTCCCTAAACATGGCTCATCTGTGCTTTCTATTTAAACTTATATTTGGTGCTGGAGTTTGTAGTTATACATCCAAGAGAATGGAGTCTTTGGGCTGTCCATGTGCCAGCTGGGCCTGGAGCCTCAAGAGAGTTGCAACACTACTCTCCAGCTAATTGGACTCACCCAGGACAACTAACAAGGTGATGAGGATGGACAAACACCATTTCAAGGAAACAAGAGTGCCAACAACTGCCAGCAAGAGAGTCCCATCCATTGGCTGTATGGGATCAAAGTCTTCTCTCAATTAGAGGTAGAGTGGATGTCACCATCTGAGAATCTTCAGGATTGGGGAATGACCAATAGACAAGAGTGGACTTACAGGTATTCTACTATAGACATATTGTGATACTAGCAATGGAAGAAATTACAACATTGATGTGGAACCAGTGGCCACTGGAGGCTCTGGGGGCAGGGAGAAGGAAAAACATTTGTAATACAGGGGCTTTCTCAGGAGTTGGGGATCTTCCTGAGTGACATTGCAATGACAGATATAGACCATTTTATATCATTACATAACATGCAGAACCCTGTGGGAGAGAGTGTAGACGACAAAGTGAACTATGGTCCATGCTCAGTGGCAAAGTCCCAGGATGCATTTATCAATTGCAATGAATGTCCCACACTAATGAAGGATGTTTATGTGGGAGGGTGTGGGAGTTGTGGGGAATGGGGCATATAGGAATCCCTATACTTTTTGTGTAACATTTATGTAATCTAAGTATTTTTTAAAAATAAAAAAAATTGTTAAAAAAAGACAATATGAAAAGCAGCTGATTAAATGAATAGATTTTTTTAAAAAAAACTGATCTCAATACTTGGAGGCAGAACACTGTCTGTAATATCTCAGGGATATTTTACTACTTGCCTCACCCAAAAATTTTCTCTAAATTAATTCCAATCTACAAAAAATTTTCTAAGACTTTTCCCAGATAATTTTTTTAAAAAATCTCAGATAAACTTAGTATAATTTCCAAATGAGCTTTCCCATCTCAACAAATGAAGATCTCAGTATACATATCCAAAGCAACCTATTATTAAAGATTAGTTAAAGCACATCTCATTTATAGGAAAACCAATAAGGATACTAAATCATTTACTCTGGGAATCCTTAACATTTTGAAAGTTGTATTGCTTCACAGTCCATCAAATCTGGTTTGATGTGACCTATTTTGGATGGCCTTTTCTTTAAAGCATTGGCTCTTAGCCGTATTTGTTCCATGGACCCCATTGCCAGTCAGGTAAAAACCACGGATCACTTCCCAGAATGTAGCAGAGGATAGTTTTATGAAATTCATCACTGACATGTTTTTAAATTAAATTTTATGATTATTCAAAATTAATTCAAGCTCACATACCCTATTAAAACTTTCCACAGACCCTTGGGTGTCCATAGACCCCTGGTTAAGAACCCCTGCTTCAGTGGTAGTAAAATATACACACTCTAGAACCATGAAACATAATTTTTCATACCATAACATAATTTTTCCTTGTTGAATATAAAATTTCCGCACAAATATTTCTATATATTTACAGTAATGCTGATATCCACAACCAGACCAAATGTTGGTAAATCACAAGGAGTTTTAGAAATAAAAACCATTAGTTAGTGATTTTCTACATATCCTCTACAATACAACCCAGAACAACCAAAATCCACAAAAGTGTGAGATATCCAGAGAAAGACAGTAGATTTGCTTTTGAAACATTTAGAAGGATGGCAGAAATAAAGAATACAATCTGTTTTCCTTAAAGTCATCTCTGTGATTTACATAATTGGAGGGAAATCATTTTGGATAAGGAGATATATCTTAATTAGACATATCTGGATTGGCATCCAAGGTAATCAGGATGCATTATTTGGATTATATGACACATGAAATTATCAACTGAATAAAAAGAGTTCCCACCATGCCATCTTTTTTCCTAGATAAATAAGCTCTATCACTTCAAGTGAACTGAAAGCATTTTGAGTAAAAATTTTTTCTGATTTTTAAATATCTAATTTGGTGAGTAATGGAGGAAATTTTCACCATGACTTCTTTAATTTTTACATAAATTTTAATTAGAAGACAATGCTTAATATGACTACAGATATTTTGAGTAAGTCTTCTGAGAGTAGGATGTGTAATTGTGAACACATCTCATGATTTAAAATGCATGTATATTTTATCTTCAAAGATGCTTTAGAATACAGAAAACACATAGAGAATAATAAGATTCCCATATAGCCAATGTCCTTCCTCCTTTTCCCCTCTCCCCTGTTAACAACATTTTACATGCAGATGGTACATTTGTTACAACTCATATAGAAATATTGAAGCATTGCTACAAATCATCGTCAATGGTTTACATTATGGTTTAGATTTAGATCATACATTTTCATAAGTTTTGATGAAATATGAAGTGGTCTATATCTCTGATTCCTAGATCATGCTGAACAATTCTAATGCCCTAAAAATGTCCTACATTCCACATATTCTATTATTCCCTCCAGTTCTAATTAAGAACATAGCAGGACTCCCCAGAATGGGTTTTGATATTTTCTTATTTAGTGTGTGGGTCACCACCCACTGATACAACATACTATGACTAGATGAACATTTACATATTCTATAGAAGCCTGCCCCAGATGCACCATGTTCCATACATGCCCCCACATCAAGCACCTTACACCAGTAACCCTCCCCTGCCATATTTGCCAAAAGAACATTCCCAACATTGTAGTTGTAACCACAGACCTGCAAATCTTCAGAGTTCATCTGCTCCTTCCCCCAAACCTTCGCCCAGTTCCATGAATGGTCCAACCCAACCCACAATATTACTCTCGCTCAAAGACCAGCAACACAAATCAAATCACATCACTGCACTCCTGCCATGCTCATCCACTGCACACTATACCCTGCCACCTTATCATAGATTTTGCCCTGATGAGCATTGGCTCACCACCCTCTACTCCCTTTCTGTCTCCTGTATACTTATTTTTCATATACTAGCTCTGTGAGTCTGCTCAAATTGCTTAATTCACATCAGCGAGGTCATGTAATATTTGTCCTTCAGTGCCTGGCTTACTTCACTCAGCATAAGGGTCTTCAAGATTCAACCATGTAATCCCATGTGTTAATAGCACAATCCTTCTTACAGCTGAGTAATATTCAATGAATATTTGCTTATTCATTCATTTGTTGGTGGAAATTTGGGTCACTTCCTGTTTTTAGCAATAGTGAATAAAGCGACTATGAATATTGGTGTGCATAAATCTGTTCATGTCTCTGCTTTCACTTCTTATGTGTATATACCCAGTAGTGGGATTGCTGGGTTATATGGCAGTTTTTTGTTTAGCTTCCTGAGGAACCACCAAACTGTTCTCCACAATGGCTACACCATTCTATATTCCCACCAGGAGTAGATAATTGTTCCCTCTCTTCCACATCCTCTTCAACACTTGTAGTCCTCTGATTTTTTAATTGTTTCCAGGCTAATGGGTGTAAGGTGAACTCTCATTGTAGTTTTGATTTGCATTTCCCTAATAGCTAGTGATGTTGAGCATCTTTTCATGTACTTTTTAGCCATTTGTATTTCTTCTTTGGAGAAGTGTCTATTCGAGTCTTGCCCATTTAAAAAAATTGGCTGTTCGTCTTTTTATTTTCAAGGTGTAGGATTTCTTTATATATCCATGTCACTATAGACATAAGGTTCTTCCAAGTGTAATTCACACACAATTTTAAGGTTAAATTACTAATAAAGGCATTTTCCATTGATTATAATGACATGGAATTATACTACTGTGTAGACTCTATCATTTGTTTACACCATAGAGTTGTGCCTGAAGACTTCTGTATTCATTACATTTTTAGTGTGAGTTCTTTCACAGATTCTAAAGGTAGAATATTGACTGTAGTCTTTCACACATAGATGACATTTGTGTGTTTTCTCTCCAAGTATGAGTATTTTCATGTTTTTTAAGGTGAGAACATTGACTGAAGGATTTCACACATAGGTGATATTCATGTAGTTTATCTCCAGTGTGAGTTCTTTCATGTTGTCTGAGCGCTGATTTTTTTCTGCAGGCTTTCTCACATTGATGACATTCATACAGTTTCTCTCCAGCATGAGTTCTCTTTTGTACTTTAAGGTTAGAACTATGAAAAAAATATTTCACACATATATTACAGTTACAATATTTACTTTTAGTTTGGATTTGGTTACATTGATTAAAGGATGGCTCATTACTGAGGACTTGATGAAATTGTTCTCTGATATAGGATTTTATACACACACAAGGAAACATGTTCTGAGTTATTGTGTGACTGAATGATATCTTCTCCCAAGTCATTACATTCAAAGGGATCCTAAGAGCACAAGAACTCTGCTGTTGAGAAGGAGAAGAGAGACTATTAAAGGATAACTCACAACTATTCATGAAGTCAGTTCTCTTTGCATGAATTCTAGACTAATCATTCAGTGGGTATCCCAAAGAAAAAATTTCACACATTATTTCCATTATTCTGTGTTATTCTCTTGCATGAACATATTTTCTTTTTTGTAACATGTCAATTTCAGGGCTATTTAATTAGTTTTGAAACTTCATTAAATTATACAGACTAGGTATATGCCCATGTTTATGCAATTGTCATTCCATAAGACCTCATGTTATGGTTTTATGGTCAAATTAATATTACCCTCAATTTAAACTTTCCAAAATTTTTTGCTGGAACAGTGCTCAATCACTCCTTTAATTACAGTAAGGTCAGTGTTATAAATTTCTTATTTATTCCTTTCCCAGGTCTCTATTTGAATGACCACTGTTCATACCCATGAAACTTACCATTGACAAGGTGATGGATGTGTCCTTCCTGCAGATATGTTGCATGGACAAAATTTCTTGTTTTCCAAGGTAACAATCCCTACCTGAAATGATTAGGAAATATAAACCACGTTGCTAGAGCGGCATTAACAGAATGAAAAATTTGAAAAACCCCAATGCTAAAGTGATAAGTTTCAAATGTTGTCAATTAGACAGGGAAAGAATGCAAAATTAAGGTATACTTATAATTAAGGTAGAATATTGTGGAATTAAAATGAGAATAAACTTCAAAGAAGAGGACCATGGAAAAACCAATTTGTGAAAATTTATCTGCAATCAGTATATTAATATTCTTTTGCCTAAAGCTAAAGACAATAACAGATGGATATTATAATAAAGATTAATACATGTAAGGAATAATGACATCATTTGAGGAAAACTTGCCCTTTTTCTTGCCAACATTTAAGAGAATAGCATTCACTTATGGAAAATTTCTGTTAATATTTCTGAGGATCTACTAATTTTCCCCCAAATGATTCCTGTACAAATTCACAGGTTCCTGGGGCTCACCTTGTCTTTGGTCTTGGAGAAATCCTAACATTTCATTCCACACGGAAATTACAACTGGGAAATTACATCTGCTTTTCAGAATTGATACCCTATTTATGGATAAAAAATACAATAGATTTTGTATTATGTGCTTATAACAGTGCATTGCCTTCAAGCTCAGGACAGTGTATGAAGAAGAATAAAGTAAACATTAAAGGTCAGCACAGGGAAGCATCTATTGAATACAAGATATTCAAAATTCTTCAACAGCAAAGATGCTTGACTATTTGCCATAAGACAGTAAGGATCTGTAGTCATTGAGAACCATGCACAAGTTCAAATATTGCAGTATCTTCACTCTTTCCAAGAAAAGAGAAATTGTTTCCATAAAGGTTGTATAATATTTTTAAACAGAATCTAAAAACACAATGTCCACAAAAAATAAATATTAGTTATATATGGTCATATGTATACCTGTTATTTTTCTACTGTGTAATAACATATAAACCTTGTCCCTAAATCATAGCAATTATTTAGATAATATTTAAGCAACTTATATATCCATTTAAATAACATGACTTGAGTTCTCAGCACATTTCTCAGTATTTTAGATTGAGTAGCAATATATGCATGGAATTTTACTCAGGAAGTTAAGATTTCACTAGTTTGAATAAACACGGTAAATAAAAGGTGAAGAATCAAATTACTTTGAGATAGTTTTAACTGTTATGAAAGGATAAGGGTAGAGATTAGAGTAGCATATGAGGAAGCTCTTCCAGATACCTGTTGAATCAATAAAGGATATATAAGATAGATTAGACAGAATGACAGTCATATAGATAGGATTAAAGATAGATAGTTAATAAATAAATAAATTTTTTGAGACTCACTAATGGAAACCAGTTTATTGATAGTCTCTAGCATCACCTCTCTGAATATCTATCTCTGGAATGTGTCCATCATGCTCCACTCTTCCTGACTGAAGACTAGAGCTCCGTATTTGAAGGTCACTACTTTCTAAAACATCACAGATATTCAAATTCAGAAAGGGCTATTTCCACCAAAGTCAGAGTAAGGTTGTTTTGAGGACAGAACTGAGGAATGTAGGATCTGCATTGATAGAAACCTCAAATAAGGTTTGTGATTCCTGTTAGATCATTATGTACGCTGACCTGGTATCTATATATAATATACCTGCAGAGACTTTCACAAACTGAACACATAAAGTTTCATTATGTAACATATAACATTATGTAACATATGTAATTTTATGTAACTTTGTTTATGGCAATATCACATGAATTGTGGAGTGATATTTGGCTATTGCATGAAAAACTGGTATTTATGATTTCCAGATGGTGATTAAAAAATTTGCACTTCAGAAATCATAACAAAATCACACTTCTCCTCTAATTTCATATTTCATATATGAAATATAAATCTACAAACTCATCACAATGGAAGCAACATCTGTGATCTGACACCTTTTAAACCGTGATTGGGTTTGTTTATTCCAACCCCTTCCAATGACCTCCATTTACCCAACTATGAAATGGTTTAACAAATTGTTATGAATTTGGGAGAGATAAAGGACCTAATGTTTAAAGTGCTTCTTACATAACAAACACTGATTAAGTACAAAGGATAGGTCTATTATTCATTAAAATAGCAGAATATGTTGCAGCAATGTATAGCATTTTGCAGAACTTACTGGTCACATACAAAAGAATCATTGTGTTCTTACACTTTCATCTTTATAAAACTCAGGTGTTCATGGTAAAGTATAAGGCTAGGCAGGCCAGTAATGTAAGCAGGGACCCCTTGAAATACTATAATGGATTACAATCTTAACATAACTCTTCTTGGTTCTAAGAGGCTATACTCAGTTTTACCATGGACCTCCAAATCCTAGTTATCATTGCCAAACTTGTGCCTTTTCTTTGATGCTCAGTTGAAAGATAGAGTTAGCCTCTTTATATGTAGTCATTGAGGACCATGCACAAGTTCAAATATTGCAGTATCTTCACTTCCTGACTAAAATTCCATGCATTTATTGCTGATCTCTCCAGTTCTTCAAAAAATTTCACAGGACCTACAATTTTACTGTAAATAAACTATTTTTCCTCTATGAAGAGACAAAGTCAAGTGAAACAAACTCCATATTCATGTGCTTCCATTCATCAAATTTGTGTAATGGTTATTTACAGAGGGAAATTATTGATTAGGGATAAGATGGTGATGAGAATATCAAATATCTTTCCAATATGCAAAAATACCTTCTATCTTTATGCACTTTAAGATGTTTACTATTGAAGAAAATAAATTATTTTCATTGCATCTCTGACATAACCCTCTGTTTTGCTCCCCTGAACAGTAAACAAAACTTATCTCTGTGCCCTTAACACTGGATTGATTGAACTCACCTAAAACATTTGTTTCCCCTTTGGACTATCAAGCTGTGCTTTTACTCACCTCTATCACATATTGTCACCACAACCGTAAACCCATTACTATCACATACAAAGTTAATGAGGGAATTATTTCCCCACCAAGAACAGGGGCTCTGTCTCATCTGAATACAAATCTTAATGGAGGCTGGAACAAATTAGCATAAATATTGGAAAGGACATTTTTCCTTACTTAGTCCTTGACTCACCATAATTATCTCAGGGTCCTGGGCACACTTACATGGTTCTCAGATTTTTTAATATCTACTGAGTGCACTTAGAATATTCAGAACAATAGGAGAAATCTGCCCATGGTCTGGCAATATGGATATAATTTCTATAAATATAGCACTTCTTCACTCATCATGGGATGCATTGTCAATAGTTAGGCCATGAGATGTATTCTTCTGATTTTTCACACTCAGGCCAAGCAAAGAGGAAGAAATGCTGAGGATGGAGAAAGAAGCCATGAGATTCAGACTTTTCCACAATTTCCAGAGCCACCAGTCATGAATACCCAAACATTCCTCTGGAAGTATCCTAACAACCAATCAACAGAAACATGTAGTGTGCTTCAGAAAAACAGGGGGTGGATTCTTATTTCCCAGTGTCATAAGAAAGAAATAAGAAATATGTTAATTAGCCCACAGTTTTCCAAATTTTAATTTCTCTCCATGATTCCAAACCGTAAGTATCACTAGCTTATGCCATATGTGGAGTTTGGTCTCCACCAATAGATAAACACTATGGAATTTCTAAGACTTAAGTATTCTTGGTTCATGAACTGGCTATGCCTTTCCAATATCTTTCCCAATCCTCTGTACACTTACTCACTTCCTGCTCTATGCTCAGTCCCTGCCCTTTTTATATACTTATCCTAAATCATTTTGGTTTCCTTATATGAGATTTCTAGAAATATTACTCCCTCAAACCTGGCTTTTAAGTATTTCCCCAATAGAATTTTTATCACATTCATTCAAATTAAAAATATAATTCATGATGGAGTTAGTCAATTTAAGAACTTAAATCATATGAAGGGCTCAATGTCACACATCCTCCAAATCTAGCTCATAAACACCCTTCATCAGAAATTAGCATGAGTGCATAATATAAACAGGCTCAGAAAATATGGAATGGATTGGTGCAGGAAATATCTCTTTGATCCAAGTGATATTTTAGCAAAATGGTTATGAATTACTGTCCTACATTAATCTTTAGCTGCAGTATCCCTGCATATAATATATATGAAAGTATGAATAATTTATAAAATATAGATTCTTTCCTTAAAACTTTGTTAACAATTTTTTCATGGGCAAATGATCATAATGTGTTATAAACAGAAGAAAACACTGATTCCTGAATTATAGAAAAAAGAAAATATGTATTAAACATGGTGTTTTATACAGGCATTTAAATGGACTAGAGTGGAAATGAGAGTAGATTTTAGGGCTGGAAGGTCATGCTATTGCAAAATCCTTCTGATGTTAATAGAAACCCATTCAATAATTTAAAACAGGAAAGTTATATGATATTTTTGTTTTTAAATGAGTCTTTTATTGAAGAAAACAATGAAGTCATTAAGAAGGAGATTGATGAATTTTAAGAATTAGATTATGTTTACTTGGCAAAGGGGCTTGGAAGTGAAAATATGAGGGGGCAGATGGCAGTAAAAGAGATAAGACAGAATAAACAAAACTGAATTTTTAAATATATTGTCTGATATATAATTGAGTTTTAATGATGTCTTGCACTTTGTCTTAAAAACTGAGCATGCAGTTTTGGGAGAAATTACATTTCCCTCCCTTAAGGCATATAAAGTCTAATAACTTCATAATTGTCTTACAAATTCAGCTAGCATATGGAACAAATAAGACACAATTTTAGCAGAGAATTAAACTTTATATTTGGTAATGGACAATATAGGGAAGTCCTAAATGGGGAAGGAAGATATAAAACTTATTAGAGGGCTAATAACTAGGAATTAGTCTAGAAATTTGAGCTATATAAGAGCAGATGAGTAGGGAGAGAAGTAAGAATTCATTGATATTTTCATTTGACTGATGATTAATTACAGGAAGTCATTCAAGAAGACATTTTCACCAAAAATTGCTCCAAGATTTAGCCACTATTATTTTTTAACAAATCAATTTTATTGGTACATATTAATAAACATGCAAGTCATCCAAAGTGAAAAACCGATGGTATTTGCTATAATCACATAATTTTGCACTCCTCACTTCAATTGTAATTGGAATATTTTCATTTTTCAATAATAATAATAGACAAAAAACAGAGAAATAAACAAGAAAATTCCTCACCTCTCAATTTCTCTATGCTTCCCCCACTGTACATAGCTGCTGTTTCTGGCTATTCTATCCTAAGTGTATAATCAATGACTTTTAATATAATCACAATGTATATTTATCATCTCAAAAATTTTAGAATAATTTCATGACTCCAAAAAGAAAGACTTCACACCCCTTAGCATTCTGTCCTCAGACCTACATAACCACAAATCTCCTTTCAGCTTTATAAATTGATTTATACTACATTATATATAAATGGAATCATACAATATGTAGTACTCTGTGTCTGATCTTTACTTAGTACAATGTTTTTTTTTTCTGATCTTAACATTTTATACTATTAACCTACATTTTTTCAGCCTCAAAGAAAAACTGTCTCATATATACTATTCTAACCACATTCATATTTCACATAATACATTTATATTTCACATAGTATATTTAATTGATAATAGGGCAATCATACAGTATTTGTACTTTTGTACCTGGTTTGCTTCACTCAACATAATGTCCTCCAGGCTCATCCATGTTGTCATATGTGACACCACTTCATTTCTTAATGCTGCACAATATTCTGTCATTTGTACATTCCAAAATTTGTTTATCCATTGATCAGTTGATGAACACTTGGGTTGTTTTGAACTTATGGTTGTCATGAATAATGTTGCTATGAATATCAGTGTGCAGATATCTATTCATGTCAGTGCTCTCAGTTATTCTGGGTATATACCTAGCACTGGTATTGCCAGGTCCCATGGCAAGTCTATATTCAACTTCCTTAGGAACAGCAAAACAGGCCTCCACAGTGGCTGTACCATTCTACATTCCCACCAACAGTGAATAAGCATTCTTATCACTCTATATCTTCTCCACCATTTACAGTTTTCAGCCTTTTTAATAGCAGCCAGTCTTATAGGTGTGAAATGATACCTCATTGTAGTTTTGACTTGCATTTCCTTGTATCATGGATATTAAACCCTTATCAGATATATGATTGCCAAATATTTTCTTCCATTGAGTCAGCTGCCTTTTCACTCTTTTGACAATATCCTTTGAGGTCCAAAAATATTGAAGTTTGAGGAGTCCCATTTATCTATTTTTTTCTTTTGTTGCTCATGCTTTGGGCGTAAGGTTTAAGAAACTACCACCTACCACGAGATCTTGAAGATGTTTTCCTACATTTTCTTCTAGGAGTTTTATGGTTGTTGTTTTTATATTTAAATCTTTGCTCCATTTTGAGTTAGTTTTTGTAAACTGTGTGAGATAGGGGTCTTCTTTCTTTCTTTTCAATATTGCTATTCTGTTCTCCCAGCACCATTTGATGAATAGACTGTTCTAGCCCAGGTGGGCGGGCTTAACAGCCTTGTCAAAAATCACTTGAGGGAAGCGGGTGTGGCTCAATTGATAGAGCTCCCGTTTACCATATGGGAGGCCCCAGGTTCGCTTCCTGGGGCCTCCTTGTGAGGGCAGGCCAGCCCGCGTGGCACGGTGGGCTGATGCAGCAAGACCTCACAGCAAGGGGGAGATAAGCAGACACAGAAAAAACACATAGCAAATGGACACAGCAAGCACAAGCAGCAAGCGGGGGATAAATAAATAAATAAATCTTAAAAAAAAAATCACTTGATTGTTTATATGAGTGTCAATTTGAGAGTTCTTGATTCAGTTTTATTGGTCAATCTGTCCATCCGTATGCCAGGACAGTGTTGCTTTTACCACTGTAGCTAAGTAATATGCTTTCAAGTCAGAAGTGATAGTCCTCCAATTTGTTCTTTCTTAATACATTTTTTTTGCTGTTTGAGGCCTCTTACCCTTCCAAATAAGTTGGATTATTGGCATTTTGATTTCTGCAAAAATGGCTGTTGGGATATTTTATTGGGATTATGTTGAATCTGTAAATCAGTTTGGGTAGAATTGACATCTTAATGATATTTAGTCCTCCAATCCATGAACATGGAATGTCCTTCCATTTATTTAACCCATTTCTTTTAGCAATATTTCATAGTTTTCTGAATATGGTTTTTTTTATGTCCTTGGTTAAGTTTATTCCTAAATATTTGATTGTTTTAGTCAATTTTATAAATGGATTTTTTTTCTGATTTCCTCTTCAGATTACACGTCACTAATGTATAGAAATGCTATTGATTCTTGTCTATTAACCTTGTATCCTGCTGAACTTGTCTTTTAATTCTAGTAGCTTTGTTATGGATTTTTCAGGATTTTCCAGATATGGGATCATGTCCTCAGCGAATAGTGGAATTTTTACTTTTTCCTTTCCTATTTGGATGCTTTTTATTTCTTTGTCTAGCCTAATTACCCTAGCTAGAACTTCTAGCACAATATTGAATAATAATGGTGACAGTGGGCATATTTGTATTTTTCTTGATATTGATGGGAAAGTTTTCAGTCTTTCACCATTAAGTATAATTCTAGCTGTAGGTTTTTCATATATGCACTTTACCATATTGATAAAGCTTCCCTCTATTCCTATCTTTTGGAGTGTTTTTATCAAGAAAAGGTGCTGTATTTTGTCAAATGCCTTTTCTCTGTCAATTGAGAAAATCATGTGATTTTTTTCTTCAATTTATCAATGTGGTTTATTACACTAATTTATTTTATTCTTGCATATCTGTCATAAAAACCCACTTGATTACGGTGTATAATTCTTTTAATGTGCTTTTGTATAGGTTTCCAAGTATTTTATTGAGGATTTTGAATTTATATTCATAAGAGATATTGGTCTTTAATTTTCTTTTTTCATAGTATCTTTGTCTGGTTTTAGTATTAGGGTGATGTTGGCTTCATAGAATGAGTTTGGTAGCATTCTTTCCTGTTCAATTATTTGGAAGAGCTTGAGCAAGATCAGTTTTCATCTTTGAATGATTGGTAGAATTCACCTGTGAAGCCATCTGGTCCCGGGCTTTTCATCTTTGGGAGGTTTTTTTAATGACTGTTTCAATCTCTTCACTTGTGATTGGTTTGTTGAAGTCTCCTATTTCTTCTAAAGACAGTGTAAGTGGTTTGTGTGTTTCCAGGAATTTGTCTGTCTCATCTACATTTTCTAATTTTTTGGCATACCTTTTTTCATAGTATCCTCTTATAATATCTCTTATTTCTTTGGGGTCAGTGGTAATGTCATCCTCTCATTCCTGATTGTATTTATTTGTGTCTTCTCTCTCTTTTTCTTTGTCAGTTTAGCTAAAGGTTTGTCCATTTTTTTATCTTCCCAAAGAACCTACTTTTGGTTTTGTTGATTCTTTCTACTGTTTTTTGTTTTTTATTCTCAATTCCATTTATGTCTGCTCTGCTCTTTACTATTCCTTTCTTTTGGCTTGGTTTGGGGTTAGTTTGCTGTACTTTTCTTGTTCTTTCAGGTGTGCATTTAGATCACCAATTTTAGCTCTTCTTTTTTTAATGTAACACTGAGGTCTATAAATTTCCCTCTCAGCACTGCCTTTGCGATGTCCCACAGGTTTTGATATGTTGCATTCTCATTTTCATTCATGTCAAGATATTTTCTGAATCTCTTGCAATTTCTTCTTTGACCCACTGATTTTTTTAGAGTGTGTTGTTAAATCTCCATATTATTGTGACTTTTCCCTTTTCCTGTCCATTATTTATTTCCAGCTTCATTCCATTATGATCATAGAATGTGTTTTGTATACTTTATTGAGACTTGCCTTGTGAACCAACATATGTTCTCTCTTGGAGAAGGATCCAGGAGCACTTGAAAAGAATATATATCTTGCTGCTTTGGGGAGTAATGTTCTATAGATATTTCTTGGGTTTAGTTCATTTATCATATTTTTCAAGTTCTCTGTTTATTTATTTATCCCATATTCAGGTGTTCTATTCAATACTGAAAGTGGTGTATTGAAGACTCCAACTATTATTGTTGAGACATCTATTACTCCCTTCAGCTTTGCCAGTGTGTGCCTCATGTATCTTGAGGCACTGAAGTTAGGTGCATAAATATTTAGAATAGTTATTTCTTCTTGTTGAATGTCCTTTTTATTAATATATAATGTTCTTCTTCATCTCTTATAATAGTTTTGTATTTAAAATCTATTTTGTCTGATATTAGAATCACTTCTCTAGCTCTTTTTTGGTTAATATTTCCGTGGAATATCTTTTACCAACTCTTCTCTTTTTCATGTTTGTGTCTTTACATCTGAGGTAACTCTCTTGTAGACAACATACGATGGCTCATATTTTTAAATCCATTGCATCAGTCTATGTCTTTTGATTGGCAAGTTCAAGCCATTAACATTCAATGTCATAACTGTAAAGGCATTACTTAACTACATCCTTTATGACCTTTTACTTTCAGTTGTTATATCATACTATAGTTTATCTTTTTACCCTTTCTAATATTCTTCATTTCTTCACTCTTCCCCAAGTCTTTCACCATTGTTTTTTTCCTTTCAGTCTGCAGCACTCTCTTTAGTATGTCTTGTAATTCTGGTTTTTTGGTAGCATATTCTACCAGTATTTGTTTGTGAAGAATTTGAACTCCCCTTCATTTTTGAAGGATGGCTTTGCTGAATACAGAGTTTTTGCCTGGCAATTTTTCTCTTCCAATATATTAAATACGTCATACCACTTTCTTCTCTCCTCCATGGTTTCTGAAGTGAGGTAAGCACTTAATCTTATCAAGTTTAACTTGTATGTAATGCTTTTCTTTTCTTTTATTGCTTTCAAAATCTTCTCTTTATTTCTGATATTTGTCATTCAGAATAGTAGTGTCCTGGGATAGGTCTATTCATGTTTATTCTGTTTGGTGTGCATTAACCTTCTTGGAAATTGATATTTATGTCTTTCATAAGGTTAGGGAAGTTTTCAGTCATTATTTCATCAAATATTCTTTCTGCCCCTTTTTCATTCTCTTCTCCTTTTGGGATGCTATTTAAGTGTGTGTTTTTGCATTTCACATTGTCATTCAATTCCCTGAGACCCTGTTCTGTTTTTTCCAATCTCTTCTTTCTGTTATGTTGTCTTTTCCAGTTCAGATGTTCTGCCTTCAAAATCACTATTTCTGTCTTCCAGAAGTTCAAATATACTCTTATATGCCTCTAATGTATTTTTTATCCATTCATTGTGTATTTCATTCTCCTAAACTTTGTTACATTTTTTGCAGAATTTCAAATTTTTCTCTATGCTCACCCAATGTCTTCTTAATATCCTTTGTTTCTTTAGTCATATTTTCTTTCAATTCATTAAAATGGTTTAGGAGATTTATTTGATTATCATTGATTGTCTTAAAACTTGAGTCTCTTCAGGATATTTGTTTCTTTCCTTTGGCTGGGCCATTTTTTCCTGTTTCCTAGTATGGCTTGTAATTATTTCTGATGTCTAGACATCTGATATGTTGGTGAATTTACTCTGATGGCCAATTTTCTCTATTGCCTATTGTATTATTTATTCACAACTCTTTGATATTTGGCTCAACTTATTTTAAGCCTTTAAAATTGCCCAGCTTAAGTTACTAAAATCATGTCTGGGACTTACTAATTGGTCACAGACTTTCTCTCATGTGTGGGGTAAAGACAGTTCTTAAAGCACCTTCTGTTCATGTAATTTCCAGGCCAGCCATCAGATGGTGCTTATTGGCATACATTTCCACAGAGATGAATCTCTCTTGGCATTCTTTTGTTTTCATTTGGCCAGAGCCAAGATTCAAAGTGGACTCCACAGGGAAGTGGGTGTGGCTCAATGGATAGAGCTCCCGTTTACCATATGGGAGGCCCTGGGTTCACTTCCTGGGGCCTCCTTTGTGAGGGCAGGCTGGCCCGTGCAGCGTGGTAGGCTGATGCAGCAAGACCTCACAGCAGGAAGCGGGTGTGGCTCAATAGATAGAGCCCCTGTTTACCATGCAGGAGGCCCCAGGTTCGTTTCCTGGGGCCTCCTTGTGAGAGCATGCCAGTCCACGTGGCGTGGTGGGCTGATGCAGCAGAACCTCACAGCAAGGGGGAGATAAGCAGACACGGAAGAAACACACAGCGAATGGACACAGTAAAACACAAGCAGCAAGGGGGGGATAAATAAATAAAAATAAATAAATCTTTAAAAAAAAGAAAAAACAAAGTGGACTCCACAGGCCAAATTCACTGAAGAAAAGCCCCCTGTTTCCCCCTCCATTTTCTCTTGTAAAAGCTGGCAGTGAGGAAGACATCTGCTCTCCTTTCAGTCAGGTGAAATGAGCCAGGGGTTTTACCCCCACTGAATATCATGGGAGTGGGGGACAGGAGCCCTTTCCAGCAGCTAGGAGGTTTAGTAACTCAGTTTGTTGTTTTGGCTTCTTCATATATCTCTCTGTACCCTCCTGGGTGTTGTGAAGCACTGTCCTGGTCTACTGACCCCCAAATCAGATCCTTTGTGATGCTTTGGCTTTTTCTCCATTGTTTTTGTGAGACTTGAGTTTTATTTGCCTAATCCAATGCCATGTTCCCACAATTCCCTGATTATCATTTAAGTCCACTGTTTATGATTTGGATTATTACTGAAGAATAATTGTAGCAATAGTCCATCTGAGTAGCTGATGAGGAACCTCTCAACTCTCTGGGTAGAGAATTTTCTGTTCCAATCTATGCCTATGGTGTGATATTTGGACTGTAGACATGTGTCTATTAATAGAGATGATATAGCAAAGAATTGGGAGAGGTTTTCTAGGTAGAGTGCATAGAGGGTAAGTAATAGGAATGGCTGGGAGGAAGTCCTGAGGATTTCCAATGTTTAATATTTGGGAAAGATTCTTCAAATGACAAGAAATCTTTGCCAAGGAAATCAAAAGAAAACTAAGAGAGGGTTGTGTCCTTGGAGACTAGAGAAGGATGGTTTTGGGAGAAATCACTGAATTTGTTTTTGGAATCATGTTGGATGAAGAAGCATTTAGTGGGTGTAGAGATATTTAGAAAACTTGATTATCAATAGTAGTGCCCTTAAGTGGAAAAGATGTTAATCTGACTGGAGGATGTTGAAAAACCACAAGATATTATTATAGAGGCTTTTCTTTGAATAAGATTGGGCAAATTGTACAGGAGAGGAAATGTAAATGGGGGAAATATAAATAGATGCTAATAAAATTTAAAAATATTTAAAGATATTAAATTGCTGTCATAAGAAAAGGGTTTGAAAATTGACAGGATTTATAAAATGGAAATTGAATAAGTCTTTATCAAATCTGATTTTATGGAGTACTCATCAGAACTGAAACTGTAGACAGTGATGCCAAATAGATTGAGTCAGATTCCATAGGAAAACAGTACTCTTCTCTCAAACCTTAACTGTACAGCATCTTCTTCTCTAGTCAAATGTTTTCCCTTATTTTTCTTATGGTTATATATGGAAGACAGTTTGTACACCTAAAGAGTACTACAGTCCAGAATAAACATCCTGATTACATGTATACACAATCAATACCTGTTAGCATTGATTGGATTTATCAGACTCGATATTTTTTGGTTACTAAAAAACTGCTGTCCAAACACATTTCATGACAATATGCATCTCATCATTTTTCTCTGGTTTCCCACTGCCTTCTGACTTCTATAAGTTTCTTTTATCATTATTTTATTAATTTTTAAAGAAGATTTAGATTACATAAATGTTTGTGACAGTGGTGCAGTGATGTGATTGTTTTCAGCAGTGCTGGTCTGTGAGAAAGAGTGGGGTTGGTGGGTTGGGTTGGACTATCTGTGGAACTGGGGGAAAGGGTTAGGAAAGCGGCATGGGAACTTTGGGATTTACAGGTCTGTGGTTAAAACTAAAATGTTGGGAATGTTCTTTTTGCAAATATAGCAGACAAAGGTTACTGGGGTATGGTGTTGGATGTGGGGGACAGAGAACATCTGGGGCAGGTGTCTATGGAATATGTAAGTGTTCATCTTGTCATAGTGTGTTATATCAGTGTATAGAGACCAACACTATCATCATGGGCAATCCTGCTATGTTCTCAATTACAGGGATGAGAATCCCCCATTAAAATAGTCGGTGCCTAATAAAAGAAAACAGACCAATATGTCATGCCTTCAATATTATTTCAAGTAACTATGAATCTTATTATTCAAAAATTGAAAGTTACTTGTTACCATAGGTTTCAAGGGAAGGGGGAGGGAAGAATAGAATGGATAGAACATAGGTCATTTTCAGGGCATTAAAATTGCTCACGATGATTTAGCAATAACAGACACAGACTACTTCAAATTTCACCAAAACCTGTAAAAGTGTATGATCCAAAAGGTAAACCATATTGTAAAACATTGAAAATGGTTAGTAGCAATGCTTCAATATTTGTTCATCAATTGTATCTAATGTACTATCTGCATGTAAAATGATGGAAAAGAGGGAAGGTAATGGCTATATGGAAACTGCCTATATTCTCTATGTGACTTTTCTGTATCCTAAAGCTTCTTTGAAGATAAAATGAAAAAAAACTTTGTGGGAATATATGGAAGAAAATGTCACTATACATACAAGAAAAAATGTCTTACAGTGATGAAAGACACAATGTCTAATATTCTTTATTTTTTCAAAGTTTTTTTTAAATTTTTGTAATTTACTGGTTATTTTTAAAAATATTATTTCATTTTCTTATTTTTTTGAAGAATAAATACATACATTTCTCAACTTAATATACTGGATACATACAATTTTTTTGAATCAAACAATATGTTACACAATATACTTGGTTCATAATATCACAATCATACAGGATTTTTTCCTTTTGTGTCTGGCTTTCTCCACTCAACATAATGTCCTCCATGTTCATCCATGTTGTCATATGTTTTATGACTGCATAATATTCCATTGTGTGAATAAACCACAGTTTGTTTATCCATTCATCTGTTGATGGACACTTGGTTTTTTTCCAAATTTTGGTAATCATGAATAATGTTGCTATGAACATCAGTGTGCAGATGTCTGTTCATGTCACTGTTCTTAGTTTTCTGGGCATTTCTTGAAGATCTTTGCCTACATTTTCTTCTAGTATTTTTAGGGTCCTGGCTTTTATAGTTAGAGCTTTGATCCATTTTGAATTGATTCTTGTATAGGGGGTGAGATAGGGGTCTTCTTTCATTCTTTTGGTTATAGATATACAGTTCTCCCAACACCATTTAACACTGTTAACATGGATTTGGTAGGTTTGTCAAAAACCAGTTTACTGTATAGGTGAGGCTTTATTTTTGGGTTCTCAATTCTATTCCACTGATTGATGTGTCTATCTTTATGCCAGTACCATGCTGTTTTGACCACTATAGCTTTGTAATATGTTTCAAGGTCAGGAAGTGAAATTCCTCCTATGCTGTTCTGATTTTTTAGAATGCTTTTGGCTATTCAGGTGCACTTACCCTTCCAAATGTATTTGGTAATTTCCTTCTCTAATTCTGTAAAGTAAGCTGTTGGGATTTTGATTGGTGCTGCATTGAATCTATAAATCAGTTTGGGGAAGATTGACATCTTCACGATATTTATTCTTCCAATCCATGAACACAGAATGTATTTCCATTTGTTTAGGTCTTTTTAAATTTCTTTTAACATTATTTTGTAGTTTTCTGCAGATAGATCCTGTACTTCTTTGCTTAAATTAATTCCTAGGTATTTCAGTCTTTTTGAAAAATTCAGGGGAATTTTTCCCCTGATTTCCTCTTCAGATTGTTCAGTACTAGTGTACATATACATTACTGATTTTTTTGTGTTGATCTTATATTCTGCAACTTTGCTAAACTCATTTATTAGCTCAAGTAGTTTTGTGGATACTTTAGGATTTTCGAAGTACTGAATCATGTCACCACAGTGGGAGTTTTACTTCCTCTTTTCCTATTTGGATGACTTTAATTTTTTTTCTTGTCTAATTGCTTAGCTAGAACTTCTAGTACAATATTGAATAACAATGGTGACAGTGGACATCCTTGTCTTGTTCCTGATATTAGAGGGAATGCTTCCAACCTTTCTCCATTGAGTATGATGTCGGCTGTGGGTTTTTCATATATGCCTTTATCATATTGAGGAATTTCCCTTCTATTCCTGTCTTTTGAAGTGTTTTTATCAAAAAAGGATGCTGGATTTTGTCTAATGCTTTTTCTGCATTGATTGAGATGATCATGTGGTTTTTTTCCTTCAATGTGTTAATGTGGTGTATTACATTGATTGATTTTCTTATGTTGAACAAACCTTGCATAACAGGAATAAATCCCACTTGGTCATCATGTATAAGTCTTTGTTATGCTGTTGGATTCAATTTTGTATGTATTTTGTTGAGAAATTTTGCATCTATGTTCATTAAAGAAATTAGCCTGTAATTTCCTTTTCTTGTAGTATCTTTATCTAGTTTTAGTAATAGGGTGATGTAGGCTTCATAAAATGTGTTGAGTAATTTTCCCTCCTCTTCAATTTTTTGGATGAGTTCAAACAAGACTTGTTTTCATTCTTTCTGAAATGCTTGGTAGAATTCACCTGTGAAGCCATCTGGTCCTGGACTTTTTACTGGGAGATTTTTGATGACAGGTTCAATTTCCTTAAAAGTGATTGGTTTGTTAAGTTCTGTATTTCCTGTAGTGTCTGTGTAGGTTTGTTGTGCATATCTAGTAATTTGTCCATTTCATCTAGGTTGTCTTAATTTGTTGGCATACAGTTTCTCATAATATCTTCTTATGATTCTTTATTTCTGTGGAGTCATTTGTAATTTCCCCCCTTCATTTCTGATTGTATTTATTTGCATCCTCTCTCTTTTTTTCTTTGTTAATCTAGCTAGGGGTTTGTCAATTTTATTGATCTTCTCATTCTTATTAATTTTATTTGATTATATTGTTGGCTTCATTTTTGGAGAGGTTTTGGATCATAGAAGTGTCCCATATGTGCCAGGGGAAGATCACTGGTGAGGGATATCAGTGGTTGGAATATGCATGGGAAGGGGTTCATCTGGGGCATACCTCTAAGGCATATGAATATATTCAAGTGTTCATAAGGCATTGTCTTGGTGGACGGAGATCCACACAATAACTCAAAGTATATTGAACTCCCATCCTGGGGAGTTCTGCTACATTCACTAATTGGACAGCAAAAGTCCCCCAAGTACAAGGACAGTGCCTAGTGAAGGAAGGCAGACCATTACATTAGAACCTTGATATTGACAATTGTACTAATGAAATTTTTCTTGTGAAATTGAAACTAGCTTGATAATATATACTCCCTAAGTGTTACCTCCTGAAAACCTCATTGTTGCTCAAATGTGGCCTCTCTCTAAGACAAATTCAGCATATGCATGCACTACCTTATCCTTGGCATGGGACATGACTCCAGGGCATGAGGCTCCTTGGAACTGAGGGGTTATTACCAAGTGCCAACTAGCAATGCATCTGGGATAAAACCTAGACCAAATGGAGGAAATGGAAAATACAAATGAGTTTTTATGGCTAAGAGATTTCAAAGTGAGTTGGGAAGTCATTCCAGAGGTTATGCTTATACAAGTCCATCAGGATCTCATTGACTGTCACAGTAAACAATGCCTCAAAAAGTGAGGATCCTGAGGGCTCTAGAGACATTCAGAAACTATAATCATGGCAGACAGCTTGTGAATTCAGTACTCTGTCAGTGTACCTTACTTTGGAGTTTATGTTTCCCAGTTTGACAGAACTGGATTCATTAGTAGGTTTTCTACACGTGGCTTTCCTGCCTCTTTGCTTGAGGTTATAGTTGGCAGTATACCTGATGGGTGTGTGTCCCAGAGACTTAGATCTTTGGTCCATCTGTGTGCCAGTTGAGCCCCAAATTTCAAGAGAGTTGCAGCACCTACTCTCCAGTTTAATGGACTCACCTAGGACAGCTGATGGGGACATCATCATGGACAATGCACATGCCAAGTAACAGAGAGTGTCTGCAACTGCATGCAGGATAGTTCAATCTATCTGCCCCAATAAGATCTAAGCTTCCTTTCAATAAGAAGCAATGTGAGCATTACCATCCCAAAGTCTTCAGTATTAGGGAATGAACAATGGACTGATGAAGACATTATTATTCTACTATACAATTCTTACTATTCTAGCAATGGAGGAATTTTTATTGATGTGGAGGAAGTGGCCACCAGAGGTTTTGAGGGATGGGAGAGGGAAAAATAGCTGTAATTTGGTGACATTTTTGAGATATTGGAATTGTCCTGCATGACATTGCAATGATGGATACAGATCATTGTATATTTTGTCATAACTTACAAAATTGTATGGGACAGAGTGTAAGCTATAAACTGTAGAGCATGGTTAGTAGAAGTGCTTCAATATGTTTTTATCAATTGTGACAGATGTACCACACGATGAAGGATGTTGATGTGGGAGGGTGTGGGAGGGGGAGGGAGGGGGCATATGGGAATTCCTTATATTTTTATGTAACATTTATATAATCTAAAACTTCTTTATAAATATAAAAATTAATTTAAAAATAAAATACAGATTAATAGAGAAGATGGCGTCAGCTTAGGAGGACAATTGCAGACAGCTCCCAGATCATGGCAGATAGTGGACAGGGTGCAGCTTGGGAGTCTGTGCTGTGGGCGTGCAGAGTAAGAAGCTTGGGACATCTATCTGGACAAATCGACAGTGTGGACTGAACCATAGAGATTCATGAGTTTTAAGCCTGCCTATGGTGGTTTACTCAGTTGGCTGACCCCCACTCTTATGGGGAAAAAAAAAAGCCGGTTGGAAGAGCGACTCCTGTCCCTCCGGTAACTGGGTGACCCGACCCGGTGGGAGGGGGCATTTTCTGAGGGGGGAAATCTGGTAAGAGAGCTTTATTGTCTGGGGATTTGGCTTCCTGAAGCCCCCCGCAAATTAGATGAACAAAACTGCTGCAGTGAATTGGCACCTGGAGGAGGGGAGGGGTTAATCTTCTAGGGAGTTGATTAGCCTATCAGCCCAGGGATTAGCCCTGGCCCATGGAGCTGGGAAGAGGGGCAATCTCCAAGAGAGGGACAGTTCTGACAGAAAGCAGAGAGGGGATATTTTAGCTGTTGATCTGGCTGCCTGGACACCCTCATTACTTTGGGAAGCAGATAAGCCAGCTTGAAGCAGTGCCAGGCTGATGGGAGAGATGAATCTGCAGAGGTAAACTCATTTACGTGCAGCCCGATGACGCAGGGGCTCTGATCCAGAAGGGCGGAGTGTGCCAGAGTCTGCCGTTTTTAGCTTTTGACACTGACAAACATCAGACTTTTGCATCCCTGGGGAATGGAGAAATTGGGAAGTGC
>JAQZBX010022823.1:0-31279 GCA_029593785.1 Cabassous unicinctus | reverse complement strand
GAACAATACTTTGTTAGGTTCTTAACTGTTAAGATTAAGGGAATAAACACAACTATTTGGGCAAAGAGACATGCACTCCTTGAAAATTTTATTTAAAGATGCACCTCAGTAGACTAAGAGATTAATAATACTAAAAATTAAAGAATGGAATGTTTGAGTCTGAAACTATTGTGATATATATCTATATCAGTTAAAAATATATTTGCTTAACACAATAGGAATACCTGCCTTAAAAAGTGGTTTTAAAAATGCTTCAGAATAAAAAATAAAATAAAAATACAGTGATACATTGAAAGAAATAATAAATTTGTACATATACTAATAACATAAGTAATACAGGTGGCAATTTAATTTTTATACCTAGTAGACATACAATTTACTGTATGTTCACCAATATATTATGAACTTTATAAGAACAAATATAATAATGGGTAAATAATATTGGAGAAATTTGGTTCATGGAAAAAAACTTCTTAAATTGGATCCTTATCTTACTCTTTAAATTAAAGCAAATTTAATGTAAAATAATGAGTAAAATGTGTAAAATAAATGAATTTTTTTAAAAGAAGAGAAGGTAAATGGCAATTTATATGCTCCCAGAGAAGTGACAGAGCTTTTAAGCATAAACACAACAAAAATTTACTAAGTGCAAAATTAAATATTGAAATGTTCCTCGGGAAGAAACTTATGAACCTTTCTCTGAGGAAAATCAATGTCAACTAATATGCCATATAGTATTTTTTTATGGTACAAATGATATGCCATAAATGTTTTACCCAATAGCCATGTATCATCTCTACCTAAACATGTGATCTTAACAGTTTGTAAATAGCATTTTTAGAAAAAAATCACAATTTTTAAAACATTAAATAATAAATTAATTAATTAAGTAAACTAAGAAATAAGTTGCATGACCAAACAATGCAGAAGGGTTAAGGTTAAGGCAGGGTTTGAACTCAGCTCTGATTGCAGAGTCTGTGTTCTTATAATCCATTGATGCTGCTTTCTAAACATTATATGCAATGTAAGGGAAGGATTTTTGTCTGTTTTGTTTTTGGATACTGTTCTTAGCATGGGGCCTGGCATATAATAAGTGCTCAGTAAATAATTGTTGGATGCATGAATATAGGATTCTAAGGCATTATACTAGAATCCTAAAGATACAGAACTTAAAATAAAACAGAAAAAAAATTGCATCCCAAGAAAGTTTTCATCTAGGAGTTTGGTAGTAGGGTATGGAAATGTGGAATAAAATCAATGCAGAAATAAAATATCAGGCAGTGTTTCAAAAGTGGAACACAATTAATAAAGCACATTAATAAAGCTCTATCTCAAAGGAAGAGAGACCATGACCAAAACTAGGTAAGTTGATGCTTTATACTAACTCTGAAATCAACACAATTTACCTTTTGAAACAGCCAATAAGGTTTTCTTGGATGTGTTTTCATGCATATGTAGCTAAAATCAAGTATCCTTGGTCATCAAAGGTATGACGACATTATTCAAATCTCTACTTAATTAAAAAAAAAGATTAATCTTATCAACCTATCTTAGTAAAATTCATGTATTAAGCAAGATATTTGATATGAAAAAATGGAAATGCATTAAATCATTGCATAGATCAATTTAGGAAGTGATCATATAAGAGGCTTAAAAAGTACATTTTAAGGTAAATGATAAGAGCAAATGAAGGAAGATGCCACTTGAATGAAGCAGAATCAACTGCTCTGGACTTTACAGTGAACTACACATTAAACTAGATTTCATTCTCACTCCCTGAACCTTTCTTTGCTTCTTCCTTCCAATTCCTTATTACTACCCCTCATTATATTGAAAAAAGCTTGTTTATACGTTTAAGATATAGAATCCACAAAATTGTCCATCTATAATTCATTAAATGGGGTCATTTCTACTTAGAAAGTGTCTATACATTTATCTGTAAATTAACACATATTTATTAATATTAATAGATACTTATTAATAGATGTTTTTGTTATCAGCAATTTGGTCTCATTTTATTTAGTTTATGCCTAAGAACCCAGATTGGAAAATAAAAAAGACCTACACCATGATATTTTCCCCTAGTCACATACTTCTATATTTGCGACTATTCTTATGTTTCCAATCTTCTTGGCGATTCATTTCTTCTCCTTGGATGTCTGATTGCTTCTTGGCATTTTAACAATTTATCAGTATGTATTAACTTACAAGGGATAGAAGAAATGGAGCCAAGAATCTAGGCTTTTCCATTTGGCAGCTCCTTCCTATCAGTGCCCAGGTCTGAGTTGTTGACTATTCTTAAAATCACGAAAAGATGTCTGTGAACCTTTTTAATGACCTTAGTTAAAAGCATTTTTATTTATGTTGTGTAGAGACCTAAAGAGAAAGTAGACTTTCAGGAAGACAGGTTCAACACAGAGAATGAGGAAACAACGAAGAACAAATATTCACCAAGTGATCTAAATATTAAGAAGGCAAAGTGAAAAACAATGCAAATTATGGAATCTGTGTCTTTCACTGCACTGGGAATTTCTCTTTGGCCGTGCCTAAGGGATCATGAAGACTGGGAAGGCTGAAAAATAAATACTACATGGACATCCAAAAAATGTCCTAATATCAGTACTTGAAGAATTATTTTGCCTGGTTTTTATCACTTGCCCTTATCAGAATTTGAACTCATACTTTTACGTATGAAAAGTTGAAAAACATAAACACTGCAAAATAAAAAGTATTGCCCCCTGGAAAGTGACTATATTCTCTGTTCTAACAGAACTCTTTTCAAACATTATCTAGTGCGATTATTTTGCCTTGCTGGCGATCATTGTCATTGCAAACAAAAACCAAGCACAGGACAAAAAAGATTTGGCTAAGTACAATCTGTACTTGGTTTTTAAGAACTTTGAGTGCCCATTGGTTCCTTTTTGTACTGTCATCTTTTGGGGGAGGTGGAGCTGTGTGTGAACAAGCCACAGACTCCGTAACCATTTATAAATCTTTTATATCTTACTCATTAAATGACTTAAATGTAATTGGCATTCATTGTTGGGCATTAATTGGCAAACATACAGAGCAAAGGAAAACACAATCCGATGTAAAATTTAGCTATTCTCCAAGAGCATAATATAACAGTTTCACATCAGTTTATAAAACCACATATCTCATTTCCAAGTTAGATGGTTTTAGAGGTCACGTGTCCCCTCATGTGAGGGTGCGTGCATATACATAAATTAAAATGACAGTTCACACTTTCTTTTTCTTACCAGGTATTTGAAATCTTACCAGGTATTCTAAAGTTAGGAAGAAATTCTATCTATAATGTTTTTAAAAGTTTAGTATTTGCATCCATTGGAACTGGAAAATATATATTTTTTTTAATCTAAGAAATTAAGAAGTTACCTTTCAGTTTTAAGGTATACAAATTTACAGTTTGTATACAAGTATACACTTTGTCATGATTTCATTTCCCATGTCTTAAGAAATTACGTCAGCCCTATTTTTAAAATGCTTATAAAAAACTCTTTGGCTAAATTTCCCCTAATTAATTGAAGTTGAAACTTGAGATCCTTGGAATGAAAAATACAAAATAGTGGAAAGCTTGTACATTATTCAAGTTTTTGATCAATAAATCAATCTATACAGTCAAAAGGGAAGATGCTGATCCCAAAGGAGAATTATTTTAGCTGGAATTGTTCGATTATATACACACACACGCATATACACACACATATATATACAGTATTACAAATTTATCAAGCTTTATGCTAACAAAGCTTAGTCCATAAAGCTTCAGCTTTAAAATAAATGGAAAATAATTTTAAAAACATATAGCATATAATTTTGCTGTCTTCACTTAGACCTGGCTGTGAAGGTGGAGCAAGTTTTTAAAATTTAGGAATTGTAAGCACTCTACTTCTCTGAGAGCTCAAAGTAAATCTGTTCATGTTGTTTTTGAAGTGCTACTGAATTATGTCATACTTGCAAGTGAGAATCTAACAGCAGTGTGAAAAGACAGACCCTGGTCCTTTCATAGTTCTTAAATTAAAATTTCCCCCAAACTATGTTTAATTGATTTAGTTGTCCTGTATGTGAATGTACTACAAATGGGAAGCAAACAAAAAATAAGTATTAAAAAATGTCTTGATCTTCCCTAGTTTATTTTTTGCAGATGTACAAATATATCCTTTATATATTCATACATACACACACACACACACAAACTATATCTCTCCATTTAGTGACAAAATCTGATCACGTAAAATTAGATGGACCTTATATTAAGAGAGGTAAATTTATGTTTTATATCTATACTCCCACCACTGAATAATATTTTCTTATATAGCTAGTATTCCCATGTTGCTAAAGAAAATAAAAAATAAAACTATTTGGAATTTTATATTTAAAAAGATTCTTATTTTTCCCATTCTTGCTAAGTCTAAATCATCTTAAAGTATGCTCAAGAATTCCTGTTCTTAACCATTTCATATTCTATCAAATGAGTATAAAAGTAGCTTAAGAAACAAATAAAAAGTCTTCTATTAAAGTTATTCTAGAATAAATTGTTCTTCTCCATAGATAATTATATAAATAATTATAAAGTTTAATCATCAAGCTTTATTCACTAGGAAATGCACAACATGGTACAAGTGAAAGTTTTTAATAAATTAAAATAGGACTAAAAGAGAGGAGGTGGCTCAAGCAACTAGGTGCCTCCCTCCCACATGGGAGGTCCCAGGTTCGGTTCCCGTTACCTCCTAAAAAAAAGACGAGTGCACATGGAAAGCAGACAGCAGACAGCGTGTGCAAACAATGGGGGTGGGGGTGGGGAGAAATAAATAGATAGATAGATAGATAGATAAATGAACTGAATAAGAATGAGTAGCTATGTTCCCTAAAATAAGGACAATTAAGTTTACCTGCATTGGTACATTCCATATACACACACATACACACACACACACACATATATATACACATATATATATTAATTTTCATCTCTTTTCTATTTTATCTTTACTAATATATTCACTTTACTCCACACATCAAACCAATGATGTGAAATCTTTACCTTCTATTTAACCATTTAACCCAGGAAAGCTATTTGGAATACAAGGCCCTTACTTAGTTGTACATGCTTAAATCCTTCCTTCTCTGAAAAGCAAAGTAATGCATGGTCCAAGCTATGATAATATCTAACACCTTAATAATAATCATTAACCTCGGAATTGATTAAAATTCAAATATATACATATTTTGATTCCACAAAAAATTCATTGTAAAAATTTCATCAAGCTAGCTATATCTAAAAAATTTTTTTCAAAATATTTTTTCTCCTTGTCAATTTAAAACCAATTCACTCTAGAAAATTTCACCATCATCAGTTAATTGTTTCAACTATAAATAATTGTTTGAAGTGTGTATGCATGTTTGTGTGTGTGTGTGTGTAGGTCATTGGAAGGAGAAATAATTTAGACCATAAATTACAAAGCAGTGAGGTATATTTTTGCTAAATGGCAGGGGCAATTAAATAACAAATTTATTCTTGATATTGTGGTCTTCTGTTGATATTGTGGTCTTCTGTTGATATTGTGGTCTTCTGCAAGAGTAGTAGCATTCAATGGTAGAAGGGAATCTAGTCCCCTGTTTGTGCTTCTCTTCTGCCTTTTTGTTTTTTCCTCCATTTACCTTTTCTCCTTGCCAACTTGGCATTCTATTGGATATTATCAAGTTCCTAAAAAGCATTTGCAAGTAAGGAAATTCTGGCAGCCTTAGGGTGGGGTAGACCAGAGGGCAAGAAATCCAAAAGAAATGTGAGACTTGTTGGATAGGAACCCCAGTGTGTTTTCCACTTTGATATCCCAGGAAACTCAACACCAAGGGTTGTGGCAGTAAATTGCATTCAGGGCACCGTGAGCATTTTAGAGACAAAAGCTGTCATTGCCATCCAGTGGCAACATAAATTATTGCATGTCCAGCTCTGTGGCATTTGTTTTGCCTGGGAACTAAATGGAAATTGACAAAGCGTACTGTCTCTTAAATAAATAATGAAACATAATGTATTCATTTATTTATTTTAGCTTCAACATTAACAATTCCAGGTCTATTATAGGCAAACAAAATTAGTGTGTAAAGTATCTTTCATTTTAAATTTGAATTATATAAATTTTTCTCTAGATGTATGTGTATTAGAGATTGGAGGGTAGAATGTAGGTGTGTAGAATAAACACAATTTTAGGCAAGTAGATGTTTACAAATGGTTTTGCACTAAAATTTAAAAGCACTTAAAATGAACCTCAAGTGAACATCTCCTTGTAATAGTGGAGGATCTCTATTAATTAAAAACTTAAGTATTGGGCCCCTTTCTTTCTCAATAGCATTACGAACACAGTATTGATACTGATTCAAACCAAGACTGAGATCATATTGATGTAAGCTACCCAAGTTAAAGTGGAGGGTACAGTTTGCATGTGGTTAATAAACGTATAAACAGAGAAAGAAAGCCTGGCTTGGGGGGAGATTTGTGCCCCTACCCTCACCCCTTCAGTTCAGTATTACAAGGCACATTCACTATTTTTAAGTCACTTCTGATGATGCTTCTCCTATGTTCTGGGTAAATTTCAGTGGAAATACTACCTTATGCTCTTTTGGATATGAATTTATTGACAATTTAAATTTCCTTACTTGTCAGCACCTTTCATTAAAAAAATAACGTTTTATCTTTCCTGAAAAGTCTTCATCTTCCAGTGTCTTCAAACTAGAGAGCTGTGTTGTCTAGATACCAGGCATCTATTAAGCTAGGTCTCTAAAAGACTTCAACAGGGCTATCCTAGACACACAGTGTAAGTTCAGGGCTGCTTGTTTTTCTCCTTTTACCAAACTATTATGCATGTTTAACTTCTGCTTTTTGTGTTACAGTCTCTGTAGATTTTTTGCAGGCGTTGATTTTCAATGTCACATTGCTATTTGTTTTTCATTCATATAGGGCTGTAAAGAGAAATGAGACCTTATAAGAAAGATTATACTCTGCTTTTTTTGTATGTGAGAAGTTATTTTGCCTAAAAGAGTGAATGTCTTTATTGTGTAGGGTACATATTTATATTATTCTTTGTGAATACAGATTTACAATGCATTATAAATAATCCACAATTCTAAAAATAAAACTAGAGTAAATCTGAGATTTGTTTCCTCAGCGTTCCAGCTAATCAGGCTGTAGGGGTCCTTTGGCACATAAAGAACTGAAAAACTTTTCATTTACTTTGGACTCAAAGGTGGCAGCCATTTTCAACAAACCATGATCTGCCAACTAGCTTCAAAACTAATATTTATATATATATGTATATATATATATATGGTATGTATGCATTAAAATCTTAACTAATAATAACTCTCTTATTTTCAGAGTTTTTTTAAACATAATCAAATATATAACTGAATGAAACATTTTCATGTATATTCATTAGCTAAAACAGTTTGAACATTTTGCTTTAAGAAGAAAAATATGTTGGTCTTTGTTACCACTGTCTTTCTGTCATATATGTTATATATTTGCTAATATGTAAGCAAAGTCTTCCAGAAAAGTTGGAATCCATCCAAATTACAACAACAACAACAAAATCTGCACTCAATTAAGTATTCTTAGATGCACTATCTCACTCACACTTTTTTTCTTGTTTGGAACATGTTTCTCACCTGCTTTTCAGGCTTTGAGCCTGCAAACTGAGCTGTATTTGTACAACAATCTATTCAGTGAGTTTAACTAACTAATTGTTTTATTACTAACCTTCTTATAAATGCATGCATACCATCCACATTTCTGTTCAGCTCTCAATTGCTGTTCTTGGAATATTTGAATTTACAGAGTAAAACAGAGTAAAACTTTGGTCCTACGATTCCAGGCCCAGTTTTGTGATAGCTTTCTTATTCCAAGGTCAAGAGGCCAAAAGTGACAACAGGAAGAAAGAATAGCATGACTTAGAGCTGGGCAGTGGATCTAAATTACCCTTTGCCAGGAATTATTGCCATATATCCGGTCAGTACTATCTATTGGTCTGAATTTTGCAGTGCAGTCGATTTAAGATTTAAATATTGAAATGAGCCATTTTCATACTTTTCCAATTGAAAACTATTTTAAGACTTGGTACCTTGAAAGTCTATTTCTAGGAGAGAGTCTAATACTGCATTTTAAAAAACATTATGCTTAAATTTGGACTATTTCCATTCACTCAGCAAATACATAAAACGAAGTTATTTATTGCTAAATAATGTAGGGTGACATACAAAAATAATAATGCTCCAGAGATACTGGGATTTATAATTAGTTGTAAACATCTCTTTCATGATTTTTGTGTTTCCACCTGAAGTCAGTTCCCCAGGATTACATACCCTCATTTTACGTTTTGCATGTCTATTTTTCTTATTGACTTAAATGACAAAAGTGAAAATTATGCAAGAAAAATAACTTGAAGAGAGAGTCAATATCTACTATGGAAGACAAACAATTTCAGAATATAATGAATTCCTAGGCATTATATATGGTTTGAAAATTTAAAAAGAAACGTATTTCATGCTGGAAAAATAAATTTTAAAATATGCTAAAATGCCCCTTCATTGACTCCATATATTGTTATCCCTATTGCCAAAATTCTTTGAATATAATTTCCAGATACCTGTATATGATTATGGTTAAAGTTGAAGATTTATCTGAGTTTACATATGTTTGCAGACAGCACGTTGAATATGAATGGTAAAAGCTAAAGGAAACTTTTAAGAATCTCAAAGGAAAGTTGATCCAAAATATAGAAAAATAGTAATAAAATGCAAATGACTCATTATGTAAAAATACCTGTGGAAACAGGACTCATTGAAAGTAAAACTTTTTCTCATTTTTGACTTTTCAACAGATATTGCCACATATTCATAAGATTTGCAAAATTGCATTTGGATGATAGTTTTAGAAATATATAAAATTGAAGTAAAACAGGCGTTGACACTGACTGGAAATAGCAAGCAAAGCAAAAGTTACTGAAAAATATAAGTGAGAGATTATTGCTAGTGTAAAATATTATAGGTTTTGAGACAATTACAAATATACCATTTTGAAGATATAAATAGTAATTTTGCTAAATTTTATTGCATGTTTACAGGCAGAAGTAACACTTCTCATTCTCTTAGACCAAATGTTATTTTTGAAAAAGAAATTGATACCATAACATTCTTTCATGTTACATTCTAGTTAAAAGCTCAGTTAGCAAAACTCCATCTTATAATGAACTTAAATTTGAGAGCTATGGTTTTTTGGAGATTCCATCTGGGCTTAGGATACAGAACAGCTAACAAACCTACCAACAACAGTATGACTCTGTTGCGTCATCAAGCAAATGTATTTTCCTTTCAAAATGAAACATTTTTCTTTTACGTAATGAGAATATTCTTTCCTAAAAGTGTAAAGTGTACAGTGTAGGAGGAGAAACACAATTTTTGGAAGAACTCTAAAGGCTTGATTTTTATCAGATGTTGATAACGTATGAAAAATGTCAAAGCACAACAATGATTAGATTTTTAAGTGCCCGCAGTAACTCTATTCCCACGAATTCTCAGTGCTTTCAGACACGCAAAGTTTTAATGCATAACCAGTTAGTTGCTGTCCTGTTTGATTTGTATAACATTTACTTCAACCAAACCCTCAGGATGCCTAAGCATTAACATTAATTGTAGTTCTCAAAACTGACACAGGAGGAGGTCACAACTGTCCTGATGTCTACCCATGGTCTCTTACTTCTCACAAAGGAAATGGTTAAAGGTCTTTGACTGTCTTAAAATGACTGACATTCCTAATTGTATCAGACAAGATCCAATCAGGAGGCAGAATCTATTTAGTGAACTCCACAGAGAATGCATAAAATAAAAATCTATTAACCATACAAAGGGTTAGAGTAACTAGGGTTTGGATAATTCTAGGAGGTCAAGATAGCTCTAAAGAATATATGGATAGCAGATTCTGTTCCTAGGGCTGAGGTAGGGCACCCAAGGAAGGGACAAACCTGAAGTAGGATCCCACCCCCCAGAGTTCTGGACTCATTAGAGAAGGCATGGCTGTGGCTGCCTGGATGAAGAAGTTTTCTGAGGTGTCAGGCTAACAGGAATTACTAGGACTCCACCATCTGAGATGCTGGGAGGAAGCTATTCATGGGGAGGTACCCAAACAAAACTCACTTAAAAGACCTCCCTCTGAGTGTCAAGGGAAGCTGCCTTCAAGAAGATGCTACCTACTGCAAAAGCCTGTTGGGAGAAAGCACACTGGAGCCCGGATGAAGAGGCCCTTCCTCCTCTAGCTTCCCTCCAGTCTCCTCTGCTGTTGGAACTTAACGTCATGCAGGCTGGCAGGAAGAGTAAAATGGTAAAGAACCTCTAGCAGGGCAAAGAAGGGCAACTTGGAGCTGAACAGTAATAGATTGCTAACAGTCACCCTAATCTTACTAATTAAAAAATGCAGTGAGTGGATTGGGTTCTGAACATACAATGGTGCTACCACCATATTATAAGTTGCAAATTGCATGATGTGTTCATTTTGAAAATGGTAATGGAGTTTTCATTATGAATAGTGTATATGGCAGAGACCTAAAGGATGCATTCACTCTCTCTTATATATATTACCCTCTCTGAAAGTGATAGAAATTTCAGGGTTCAAGGCTACCCAGTTAAAGGTGACATTTCCTGGTCTCTCTTGCAACTTGGTGTGGCCATGTGCTAAGTTCTGGCCAATCGGGTGTGCAAAGAAGCAGAGTGCGCGACTTCTAAGTCATAACCTTTAAGGAAGTGGCCTGATTTGTGTTTTTCCTTTTTCCCCTTCTTGCTGCCTGGAAAGTGAATCTATTAATGAACCATAATGGACCATGCAAATAAGAGGAATATCTGGGAATAATGGAATGACAAGAAGGAATCCAGGACCCTAAGCACTTTGCAGAACAGAGTCATGAGAAAAAAAGAGAAGGAAACCTCTATTTATGTAATCTATGGTTATTTCAGGTCTTTGTCATTACATTGTTTGGTTTTTCAGGTGTCATCACCATATCATTATTGCCTAGAAAATTGACAAATTTGCTCAATATAAAGCAGTACAGACCTAAGAATCAATAAAATTTCGTATGGAAAACTGCCCTACAAATGCAGGAGCTACAAGGATTTTAAACAAAAATGGGAAAAAAAGTGGTTTCCCTTGGTAATTTACTACCTGCTATATTCATAAAGCACCTTTTTATTTCCTGAAAAGTTCTTTCATATACCTGGAATCTGAAATGATAATGTCTCAAGTTTTATGAAGACATTTCATTTTATTGCTATTTTGAAGACCATCTCTGTATCTCTAATCATTGTTCTTGTAAATGAGACATGGTTCTAAAGCAGATATTGATTACATTAAGTCTACCTTGCACTAATTACAATTACATTAAGTCTATACTGCACTCTTACAATTCCCTTAATTTATCCAGACAAACATGGATTCCATGCATGCTGTGCTTCTCTGCATGGCTTCTCCTTCAGGAATGAAGAATTTATTGCCCCAGGCTCCTGGGATTTCTGCTGGTGGACAGCCTTCAACTCTCAACCATCTAGGAACTGCTCTCAACTAAATAGAGCCCCTTTGCTCAATAACAAGAACCCCTCCATCCCCCATGAAAGGGGAAACCATTTTCAATGACAGATTGATGATGGTAAAAAGATCCAGGTCCCTTGCCCAACATGAGAGAGCTTTGAAATGTCATCCCAGCTTTGGTGCTCCCTGGGAGCTGAGGTCTTTTTTGTAGCTATATGATGGCTGCAGTTCTTTCTCTGAACCACGTTTCTTCCTTCCCCTCTACAAATGGTAGTCCTAAGAGAACTTCCCAGTTAACTTCCTGCTCCTTAAATTTCATTCTCACAGTTTACTTTCTTGAGTAACTGACCTACACACAGCACTAATTAGATAACAGAGAACAGAAGCCAAGCTATGGCCATCCTCTCCCAAAGGCTAGTACTATCTACTTAACTAGAATTATGTTTTTAAAAATAATGTATAGAGGAGATGATCCAAGATGGTGTCAGAGTGGCTCCGGCAGGACATGAAACTCTTGTGGATAGGGGAGAGGGCTTAAGGATGGTCTGAACACGCTGCTTTGGGGACCCCTGCAGGCCAGGAAAGTGCTGCATGCATGTGCAGGAGGGACTGGGGATGCAGAGACAGAGAGGCCATAGGAAAAGCTATGAGTTGATACCTGTGAGGCTGGGTACACCGCGTGTCCCCTATCCTCAAGGCGAGCAACCTCGGTAAAGTCCATGGCTGAGCGGCCAATGGAGAAGGGAAAGGACAGATTCCTCCCAGGGAAGAGGGAAGGTGTGGCAGAGGGCTGACTGTGGTTTCTCTTCATTGAATGTAACTACCATAATTTACTGGCTCAGAAGAGGTGTTGGAAATTGAGGGATTCAACTCTGTGGAAGGGTTTGCAGAGGAGCATCATTTGCTGGCCAGCCAGGAAGGTAAGGGAAGATAGACTGGTCTTTCTCAATTCTTTCTCAGGCACGGTGGACCTAGTGGGGCCCCAGTGGCAGCTCCAAGCCATAGTTTTGACTGCTTGGGCAGGGCAATATTAAAAGTTTTGGGAAAAAATAAATTAAAGGTCAGGGAGGAGCTGTGAAATGGAGCTGTTAGGTAGGAAGGAGAGGTTGATCATTGGGACAAAATCAACATAGGCAGATGCCTAGGTATCAGCAAGGGATAGCAACCCGTGCTGGGAAGCAGGAGGATGTGGCCCACTCAAAAGAATGGGCCAAGAATCTAGATGAGACTCAGGATTTGAGACAACTAATGGATGATGTTCATGCAGACCTCTGATCAATTTGGGGAGATGAGAAAGTGTATGACTGAGGAGATAAAGGATATTGAAGTGATGCTGGGCATGGGGGGCAATTTGAAGGCCTGTAAGAAGGAGTGGCAGAGCTTGTGGGAATGAAGGACATAGTGGATGAGATTGGAAGTGCATTAGAGGCATAGAACAGCAGATTTGAAATGTTAGAGGAACAAGTAAGTGAATTCGAGGATAGGACATTTGAAATTGAGGGGGCTAGGAAAGGAGACAAGAAAGTGCAAGAGGTTAAGCAAGGTCTCAGAAAACTGAAAGATGATGTGAAGTACACAGTCATGCACAGAGAGGACAGCGGAGGAAAGTACTGACTGAGGATTTTCCAGCCCTTGTGAAAGACATGGGTGTAAGTGTTTGGAAAGGATGGCATTCTCCAAGCAGAATAAATCCTAATAGACCTACTCCAAACATCTGCTATTAAGATTGTCAAAGGCCAAGGATGGAGAGGGGATTTTGAAAGCAGCAGGAGAGGGGCAGTATACTACTTGCAGGGGAGCTTTAATGGGGCTGGGTGCTGATCTCTCTTCAGAGGCCATGGAGGGAAGAGGCAGTGGTAAAATGCATTTAGGATACTGAATGAGAGGGACTATCAGCCAAGAATTCTTTATGTGGCAGGGCTATCTTTCAGAAATGAGGGTGGGTTTGAGTTTTTTACAGACAGGCAGAAACTGGGAGAGTGTGTTACCAAGAGACTGAATCTATAACAGATATTATGCTTAATGGGAAGGGATGAGGGAGGGCCCTGGAGAAAAGTGTAGAAACAAAGAACATTGATGGGAGAGGTTGAGAGGGTTGGAGGACAGACAATGGTTAGATATGACAACAGGAAGCCGAAGGATAAGATGGATGAAGTGGGTGGTGACATAAAGTGGTGGCATTGGGTGTTGATGGATTCAGCTTCCCAATTGAAGGACATAGACTGATAGAATGGATAAAAGAATATGAGCTATCTATTTGTTGTCTGCAGGAGGCTCACTTTGGATGCATGGACATAGTTGGGCTGAGGGGAGAAGGTTGGAAGAAGATGTTACATACTAATAACAATCAGGGAAGAGTGGTGTGGTGATGCTGATATTAGATAAGATAAATTTTGGATGCAGAATTGTTGTGGGAGATGAAGTAGGTTACTATATATTAATGGGGGTGGGGAAGGGGTAACAGGTCACCAAGAAGAAATAACAATAGTGAATGTTAATGCACCTGACATGGGTGCTCAGAGGTACATGAGACACACACCTGCAAAACTGGAGGGATAGATGGGCATCTCTGCAATGGTGGTTGGATACTTCAGCACTCTGCTCTTGGCATTGGATAAAACATCTGGATAGGGGATAGATGGGAAAGCTGAGAGTTTTAATAGTGTGATGATGAGCTGGATCTCATAACATTTGTGGGGCATTGCACCCTAGAATGGCAAGATGTGCATTCTTCTTGGTTGCTCATGGATCTTTCTCCAGAATAGACCATGTGTTAGGACATAAGTCAGATTTCAATAAATTTTAAAAATTGAAATTGTACAGGACATTTTCTCTGGTCATGATGGACTTGAGTTGGAACTTGCCGACAGGTGGAGGTGGGGAGAGTACACAAATGTATGGAGATTGAATGGTGCACTCTTGAATGGTCAATGGATTAGGGAGGAAATTTCAGGAGAAGTCAGTGGATGCCTTTGGAGGGATGGGAACGGAAACATGGCATGCTGGGACTTGTGGAATACAGGGAGGGCAGTGCTAGGAGGGAGCTGTGTAGTCCTCAGTGCTTATATTGAAAAAGAGGAGAGAGCTGGAGTCGAGGACTTGGCTACACACCTGGTGGGATTGGAGGGGGAGCAGCGGATCTGTCCCAGGGCAGGCAGAAGGAGGGAGGATGATGAGGATTGGAGCAGAGGTAAATAAAATGGAGAAAAGAAGGCCAATGAAAAAAATCAGCAGAGCTAAGGGTTGGTTCTTTGATAGGATCAACAAAATTGATAAACCCTTAGCTATATTAACAGAGAAGGAAAGAGAAAAGCTGCAATGAAATCATAGATGGGAGCCATAACATTGTCACTGATCCAGCAGAAATGGAGGTGATCATAGGAGGATGCTGTGAACAGCTGTATGCCAACAAACTGGACAGTGTTGATGAAATGGACAAATTTCTGGAGGCACATGAAGAGACCACGCTGACCCTAGAGGAAGTAGAGGACCTCAACAAGCTAATCACAGTAAAGAAGTTACTTTGAGAGGCCTGGGACTGGGTGGCTTTGCGGGCGTGTTCTACCTATCATTTACAGAAGATCTGGTTCCAGTCTTGCTAAAATTCTTTCAGAAGGTTGAAGTGAGGGGAGCACTGCCAAGCTCATTCTATGGGGCTAACTAGCATCATGCTAATACCAAAGCCAAATGGAGATGATATGAGATAAGGGGATTGCTGACCAATTTCTTTAATGAATTTGGATGCAGAGGTCCTCAACAAAATGCTTGATGACCAGATCCAAGAGCACATGGAAAGGATTGTACATCATGAATGGGTGAGCTTTATACCAGGTGTGCAGCGGTGGTTCACAATAGGAGGATCAAATAGTGCCCCTATTGATGGAGGAAGAGGAGGAATCACATGATCATTTCAGTTGACACAGAGGAGGCATTTGACAAACTACAGCATCCTTTCTTGATGGAGGCATTCTGAGGGATGGGAATGGAGAGAGGCTTTCTGGGTGTGATGGAGAGCATGTATGGAAGCCCTGTAGCTAGAATTGTGTTTAATGGAGACTGGGAGACTGGGACCTTTCCTGCTGAGGTTGAGGGCATGACAGGGATGCCCACTTTCCCCACTGCTGTTCAGTGTTGTGCTGGGGGTTCTGGCTGAAGCAATTGGTCAAGAAGGAGAAATAGAGTGCACCTGGATAGGAGGGGAAAAGGTAGGGCTTTCATTGTTTGCTAATGATATGGTCCTGGACTTGGAATGTCCCGAAGGATCCACAACAAAACTTTAGACTTATGGATGGTTAGGCGATGTGGCAGGACACAAGATTGGTATGCAGGGATCAGTAGCATTTCTGTGTTCTGCTGGTGGGTGGTCTGGGGAGAAAGTGAGAAGGAGGGCTCCATTTACAATGGCTGTGTGGTCCAGCAATCCCGCTGCTAGAAATGTATTCAGAGGAACTGAGGGCAAGGACGCGAACAAATGTTTGCACACTGATGTTCATAGTGGCATTGTTCGCAATTGCTGAGGGATGGAAACAGCTTAGGTGTCCGTTAGCCAATGAATGGACAGACAAGATGTGGTATGTTCATATGATGGAATATTGCTCAGCTGTAGGAAGAAATCAATTGGAGGAAGCACACGGCAGCCTGGAGGAAACTTGAGGATATTGTGTGGCCAGACACAGAGGGAAGAATGTTGTGAGGTCTCACTGATATGAACTGGGTATAGTGGGTGGACTTATGGAGTTGGACTGTGAAGTGTAGGTTGGTGGGAGATGGAGTGTGGGATGAGAGGGTGGAGAAGATGCTGGGTGTATGTGGAATGTTCAGTGGGGTCAAGTGTAAGTATGTGGTAGTGGTTGGACTTGATGGTGACAAATTATAGTGAATGTAACAAACACTGTTGATTTGTGGATGTGGTGGTGGCTGAAACGAGTAGTCTGGGAAGGCTGGTATTACTTGAAGGACAGCTGGAGGATGATGTTGGGAATGTATAACGATGGGATTGTGGTTAATAGTATGGATGCGGGAATGTTCTTCTACTGCAGGGTGTTGGGAGTGTGGTGATCCATGGGAAAAATATAGCTGGTGTTATGAACTATGGTTGACATCAACATTGTAATGTTTTTGTAGCAGGAGGAAAGTTGGTACTGAATTAATTCTAAGGGTGAAGGGTTTGAATATCTCCCTCAATCTGAAAAAAAAAGATATTAAATAAAAGGTGAGAGAAATTTCAGTTGAATATTTTTAATTCAAGATTATGTCTAATAGCAAATGAAATACATGAAAAAATTTAAAAACCACTCAGGACTTAAAAATACAGGCAGGGGTATAATCATTTAATGAGTGTCTTTATTCATGTATCAAAAAACAATGTTTTTGAAACAGAATCATGAGATGTCATAACCGACAATTGTTTAATTTATAAAATATCTTCTTTGTGTTAAAGAAGGGTAATGTGAATTTGAAAATCATGGCTTTGTTATTAATGAGAAACCTTTATTCACTTTAATATCTTATTATGTAAAACTCACTGAAAATATGTAGGAAAAGGACAAAGTTTTAAAAGTTTATTTTTCAAAAGAAATCATTAAAAAATAACCATTCCAAAGGTTGTATAATGGGCTCAATTACCTAACGATCTTTCAGCTTAAAAGGCATGTATTTATTTTCTTATTAAAGTATAATTTGACACCCAAGCCCTACATAAAGGAAAGTAGTAGCTACATGTGCCCAAATGAAATTCCATTTTTCTGTTTATTTCCCCTAATTTGAAGCAGAATTACCTAATTTTAGGTAATTGGTGCAGGATTTATTCAGTAATATGGACCAAAAACATTTAATTTATCGCTTTCTGCTTCTTAAATTATTTTTGGAGCTACAAATACAGTAAGAACTTGCTAGTTGAAAATAATGGAGGTAAAGGAAAAAATAGAATGAGCATATTTTTGCTGATTTGTTACTTTGAAGTATACTTTATATTACCAACCAAGATATAAACGTAGCTTTACGTCTTGAAAGTGATATTACAAAATAGGTCAACATCAATTAATAAACTGCTACAGATACAAAAGTTCTTTGTCATAGGAAACTTAGTAGTTCAAAACAGAAATCGAAAACATATTAAAATAAAAGCACATATTTTCTAGTCAGACAGCTGGATTTGGATTAATTGCCACTTTTAGTCTTGTGGCCATGAAAAAAAAAAAAGCACACAACTTGTCGACGTTAATAGAAATAGCATCCAAACTCCATCACAATTCCTGACATATAATGAGCACGTAAAAAATGGTAGTTTTATTTTACTATCATTGTGTTTTCCTTGGATTAGAATGTTCTGATTTGGTACACTGTTGCCCCCCCCCTCCCTTTTTTAGCCACCAATCATTTTTTTTTCTAATATATGCTCTCCTTTGAATTGTTGCAGCACCCAAATTAGCAGAATCTGAATTAGACTGTATTTTTGTAAGTCATATACTGTAGAATTACTACTCTCTCAAATAAAATGGGGCTTTGATATTCACTGTGTATCAAATTTTAAAATTCTGGTGATGAATAAAAGATCCTTTACTTGTTGAATGTGATTACACTCTTATCAAGTTCAGATAGGTTATCTCTGGTCTTCTCAAGACCACAGTCACTAAAGAGTCTTGAGCAATTATGTAAGAACAGAAAAGACTTAATATACATTTTCGCAAACAATAACTCTACAAGGTAAAACTTCTTCAGCATAATTTGTAGCATAAATGTAAAGTGTATTCATACACCTTTATTCTCCCAAAGAAAGTAATTTAAATATTTATAAAATATGAATTTACATGAAAATACCATCCTACTTTTCATTTACTATGCTGTTCTTGGGTCCCTCCAAGTTGCCTTCTTTAAATATACATTTGGAAACAAATTATATTATCATCCAAAATATAAAAAGTAGATGCAATGTGGGATGGGGTGTCTTGGAAGAAAGAAGTGACTACAGGCCCAGTGAATAGAAACCAGCTTGTTGAATTTTCACACACTGGACTACTGAGCAGGCTTATTTCAATCTATTTTCCTTTATGAATCATACATGCCTATCATTACTGAGGTACACTCCCAGGGTAAAAAACATTTTAAACGACACCCTACTGATAAGCTGTCAGTTGCCGAAAATCCACTCGCTTCCTCAAATCTGTAGTTGATATTTTTATTACTATTTTAAATGATTTTTCTGGCAATGCATGTGGGTTGCCTTTCCAGAAAAAAATATATAAGTCGGCTTGATCTCACATTTCACTTTCAAAATGGAACAAATCTGCATACACAGTTGCGCAAACAGTAAATAATGGGTTAGTTTGAGGACCTTTCTGCACACGGTATGTATATACTTTTCTCTCACGTACCTGTGCCAGCAGGTAAGAATTATGCAGGTGTTTGCCTGCAGGAGAATCCTGCTAATTAGGAGACAAACTTGGCAGTGGAAACCAATCTGCAGGTATTTTCGGGTAAAACTGTTGAAGGGGCAGGACTATAGAACAATGTGAATTTTCACTAATTAGAAAGTAATTTTCAATAACGGGAAAGTTTTCATCTTTTGACAAAGACCAGTATTGATCAATTTCTGTTATGGATAAGAGATGGAAATCATAAGGCAGTGGTACTTTTATATGAATAGCACTTTTTAATATAACATCCAAACTGCTCTTTATAATCATAGTAATAATGCAAAAGAGCCATCACAAAGTTTAATTCAGAAGAGGCTCTTGAGCATTACCTTTGTTACTACTGGGTCAAGTCAGTGTTTTTACAGGAAAGGAACAGTAGCAACCAATTCACCTCTTGACCTGCCATAGCCCCATCTTCTAATGACTCAAATTCCTAGTTATGCAGTCTCATCCATCATCGAAATTATTTGTTTGCAAAGTACACCAAATATTTTCTGTACTGGGTTAAAGAGACATAGCTCCTGCCCTAAAGGGTTTTACCACCTGGTCCAAGAGTACCACCCTGGGAAGAGCCAGTTCTTATTGTCTTGCTCTGTCTAATGACCTGCACATGGGCAATTTTCTTGTTTCTCAGCCAGAAAACTGGCTACAGACCCTGGATCGAAAGAAAAGGAATTTTAAAGCCTTGTTATTATAATTTCCATGCAGTTGTATTGCTTCCTACTCAATAGATCATCTCCCCTGTTTTCTAAGAGAGAAAAATGATATTTCTAAGACAGAAAAATAAATACCAAGAATTTGAGATTATGAGTTCACTTATATTGCTTTGTAAGAAGGTTAGCAGTGCTGATTAAATATAATAATGTTATAGAAAGCTGGAAATGTGAGTTTACAAGCCAAGAGATTTAAGGGCAAATATGTGTTAGATCCAAGGCACACGGTCCTGCATATGTATTCAGGGATAGCCTTACAATGAAACTGGTGACCAAATAATTCGAACTAATCACAACTTTTCAGTATTCATTAATACAGCAATAAAGAAATAGATACCCATGTTACTTTTATTAATTAGAATACATTTTATTTGGTCATATATTTTATTTCATATAAAATTCTAGGGTAGAAGATGTAGGTTTAAACTGGCCCTTGGTTTTAAAATTATGACTGTGTATCTGTCTTTTTATGTACAAGGAACATATTCACACTTGATAAATAAATAGAAAAGCATGAGATGTTATGGAAAAAGGATGGACTACAATCTGCATGTTCTATGTTTTGAAGTAAGATTTTTATTTGATCATAGTGAATGGTACATTAGCTACAATAAGTAATATCTTAGAAGATGATAATCAAAAAAGAATGACCTGTAATATGTAACATTATTCCCTTGGAGGTTCTTAATGAGTTCAATAAAACCCTTTATGTTCCATTTTTCAATCGGCTGCAATGAAATGATTGAGGCCCTGAGATTTTTCTGTGGACCATTTACATCAATCCCCAGTGGAAATAAATAGAACACCTACAAATAACAATCCTAATTATCTCTGGTCTGTCTAAATTAGCACCAATGAATTAAAATGCTTCTGAACCTTAGTGGAGCACAAGTTGATATAATTCAAGAAATGTCTTTTGCTACTCTAAAGTGAGTTCATGAACTGTTCATACATCTAGGCGTAGCATTTTGATGACATGAAGAATTTCACAGGTTAGTAAGTTTTTGTAAACTTTTAAAATGACAGAACTTCACACAATTTAAAATATTTCTGCTTATATTCATTCAAATAAATACAATAAATTAACACAAATGATAAGCCATTTCCATCTTGTTTTAGAGCCATTGACTTTATGTTCTCTCCCTGAGTGTTTGTAAAGAGGAACGTTGATCACAAATAAAAAATGATCTAGAAAGGCAGTTATGTGGAAAGATACCGTGAGATTATGTCAAACTTGGCGTTTGACAGATTGGCTTCAGAAGCCTGTGTTTTGAGATTCTCAACTTTCCTTGGCTCTCATATCCCTGATTTGTAAATTAAAAATTATAATAATAACAATAATAATAGCAATAATAATAGCAATATGTTGGGGACAAATATCTTGTCTCTTTGGTGTCACAGGTCAATTGATGGAGAGGAATTGTGCCCCAGGAGATGTACTTAACAGATTATACCCAGAAGCCTGAGCTGTTGCTATAATGGGAATCTTAGGAAGAGGGGAATGTATTTTGCATTCAGTGAGGTCCAGAAGGAAGACTGTGGTAGGCAGAATTCTAAATGGCCCCCAAGATTTCCACCCCCTGGTTTACACATCCTGTATAATCCCTTCCTCTTTTGTGGGGGGAGGGGATAGTGAAAATGATGGCTGTTCCTTCACTATGAGGTTATATTACGCAGCAAAGGTGAAGAGATCTTGCAGATCTAATTAAGATTCCAGATCAGTTGATTTTAAGCTAATCCAGGTGGGTGTGGCTTAACTGGGTGAAAACACTTACAAGGGGGTCTGGGTCTTTCCTGAGTACATCAGGACTCTCCTGGCATTGAAGAAACACCAGCCTTATTATGAACCTGTGAAGAGGGGCGGCCACTAGGAGGTGAAGGTCTTAATCCCCCAGACCTGGGGGAATGGATTCTGCCAATGACCTGTATGAGCTTGAAAAGGACCCTAAGATGAGAAAGCAGCCTAACCAATATCTTCACGGTTAAGAGAGCCTGAACTCCGCTCTACCATGCCTGGGCTCTTGACCCATAGAAGATATAGGATAATAAGTATGTATTGTGTTAAGCTGCTAAATTTGGGGTAATTTGTTATGGATTATAGAAAATGAATACATCTACTACGAAAGTTCATGAGGATTAGAGATAATGAATATAAAGTGTGTGGGACACAGTAGACGTTAGGTGAGTGGTATACATCATCATGTTCACCCATCACTGGAAAGGTGAAATTTTAAGATGGCAGAAATTAGGGCTCCAGGACAGGCAATGGAGGCAAAAGTTTTAAATGATAAGAAAGAAGGGCTGAACGTGGAGAAGGAAGGGGGAAGTCTGGAGCCAAGAATAATATTCCCATGAAGAGAGAGCACTAAATTCACAACAGTGTGGGTGCCTTTCCTTATTCTTTAGGATTATCTAGCCAAATAAATTTTGATTTCATGAATCATCACAAGTTCAGTATGTGAGTCCAATTTTCTCACAGTTAGTATCTCCTGTTGGTTTATGTAATGCATAGCAACTCTACACATGTGAAAGACTGGAAAATTACTGAATGCACTTCAGTTGCTATTCAACAATTTGCTGCTCTGTTTGTGGGAAACTCAACAGGGATGTTGAGATGTGACAGGATGAGGGAGGTGGGAGAGGAATTAGATCAGGGCAATACGACTGGGAAATGAGAGGAGGCAATAGACTGATTACCCTAAGTTTCCACCGTTTTGCAGGCATTTTCATTTATTTCCAGAAAATACTGTTAATCTGATTGTGCACTGTTTGTAGCTGTCCTTCTCCTTTTCTCTGATAAGAGTAGTGTTTATATTTTCCCTTTCATTTCAGATCCAGATTTGCTTATCTTGAGAGTCTAAAAGTTTCTCCATATAAGTGAAAGTTATTGATGCAAAACAATAGTCATCAGGAAAGATTTATAGCTTTATAACCATGTAGACGTTTCTTTTGCAACTTTTACATTTGTAGAACAAGTGTAAATGTACATATCTCCTCTCTAATAAGGGTGTCAATGTCTGCCAGGCTAATATATTGTGCAACTTGTATAGTTCTTGAGTATGCAGTTAAGGTATCCAAAGAGTGGGAAATCTGTTATTTTACTGAAAATTTTTTACTTGGAGAAGTAGGCTGAAGATAAATTGAAGGAAAATATTGTTAACTAGATATAAACCCAGTTTAAAATCCGGTAAAAATCTCATCTCAAAACACGATGGGAGTTTTGTTTTTAATAAAAGTCATAATCTGAATTATTTTAAATTTAAAAAGTATTCTCTTTTGTTAATTTGATATTTTAATAATGGGATTTGCTTATAAGTCTCACATATAAGTTATTTGGCTATGCAAAGCCCAAGAATAGTAGTTTAAAGAGTAAGAAATTTATTTGTGACACAAAACAAGAAGTACAGGGACAGTAGTGGAAATCTGGTGCAGTGGCTCAAAGATAGCATTGGAGACCCAGGCTCTTTCCATCTTTCTCCTCTGACTTCCTTAATCTATAATACTGCGCTCTCGTGTTTGCCACTTCATGCTTGTGTAATGGCTGCTGCCTCTCCAAGACTAGGTCTGTGGCTCACACAGGACAAATGAATAAGAACAAATGACTGGAGAGTTTTCTCCCAAGGAGGCTTTGCCTTCTCATTTCCGGAGAGATGGACTTCCCATGCCCTCTGCCTACGTTTTATTAGGTACAACTATGTCACAACAATCTGGGTATTTAAAAAATTTTAACTCTCCCAACAAAATCAGCATTCTGTTAAGGGTGGAAGTGGGAGAGATGGCTATAGGTAGACAATGACTAGCAGCACTTTCTACACATGCACACTTGCCAAAGCTGTCTTACAGCAGTAGAAAATCTCTCTTGTTATTACGTATAAAACTATTTGTCATTGCTTAGTTCATTTATATGGCCTAACTGTTTCATGGAGTGCATATTTTTGTGAAATGGTGAGTAAAGATAATTATTATATAAACTATTAAGCAGGAAGATATGAAATTAATGTTTTCCAATTGAATCCAACAAACTCTTGAATGTCTAAAACCATTCATATATTTATTCTGAGATGCATCACTCATTCAACACATCGCAACTGAAATCTACTACACACCAGAAGCCGTGTTAGGCGCTGTGGGTACAGTGATGAGAAAGAAAGGATCTACGGATCTAGCTGTCTAATAGAGATACAGACTTCAAATGATCACACCAACAAATGTGAAATGCAACTGCGAAAAGTGATGTGAAGAGGTACCAGGTGTTCTGAGCATTTTATTTTTAAAAGATTAATCAACAGGGTGAGGGGTGCGAGATGACTCTGGAAATGGACCCTGGTCTCAAGGGAATCACAATGGGCAGTTGAGTTTGAAACAGATAAGGAAACTAAACTAAAAAAGTTAGATTTCAATATTAAGCATTAATTTTTCTCACATCATTTCTGCAAAAACCTCTCTTTCCTTATTTTGATTTTGAGGCAAGAACATGAATTAGAAAACTCTGAGCATTCTTTTTGCTAAAATTCCTGTTAGTATACTACTGTGTTCACAGATTATGATTGACAAAGACACTGTTGTAACCCTGAAGGTAGTGTGACAGTTCAGTGACACCATCAATGGGGGCATACTTACCCATCTCATACTTACTCAGCTCTACTTTTTTTTATAGTGAGTCTCTTTTTTTAAATTTTTATTTATTTATTTTATTTTATTTATTTCCACCCACCCATACACTGCTTGTGCTGCGTGTTTTCTCTGTGTCTGTTTGTCTCTCTTTGTTGTGTCATCTTGCTGTACCAGCTCTCCACGGGTGCAGGCTGTCAGCTCTCCGTGGAAGTGGGCCAGCCTGCCCTCACCAGGAGGCCCCAAGACCTGAACCCAGGGCCTCCCATATGGTACACAGGAGTCCAACCACTTGAGCTACATCTGCTTCCCCTCAGCTCTATTTTTGTTGGCATCCTTATCCTTGCTTCTTTGCTGCGTGTTACACTGGTGCCTCTCTTGGAGCACCCCAGCATGCATAATACATTCACTAGTGCCAACCGAGGGAAGATTATCTCCAACCTTCTTTGGAGAAAGTGGCTATAACCGAAACACTCTAGACAATACCTTACGGATGGTTTCAAATCATCTTTATTCAAAGAAAATGAGTTCCACAGTTTGTTTGTTCATATGTCAAGGTCCATCCACTGAAGAGAAGATCCAAAATGATGGACTCCAAAATAGAAATGCTTTCAAAAGTCACTTCTCATGTATTGGTGTTGTGAGCACCCCTTTTGAAAGTCGTCACAGCTCTTGCTATAGCTACTTGCCACTCAACAGTCATATAACAGTGCAGTTAGCTATATTCTTGCTTGGTTTCTCAGATAAAGAATTTGAGCACTACGATGCTGATTCTCAGGACACCCAGCCACATAGAAAGAGAGGGCACCTCCCACCACCCTCACTTTTACCTGGCACGTAGTGAGCTTTGGAACCGAACAACTGCCACAGTTCTTGCTCCAAGCATTCTCGCTCTGTCTAATCAACAGTTCTTCTGCACACCTAGAAGAGGCAAATCATTGTTGTTTCCATTCCAAGTATCAGGAATAACTCCTGTGACCTAAGACATGTCCCCTACTTCTTCATTAATGGGTGCTATTCAATGACTAAAGTTAAAGCCTTTCCATCCATATTTAGTCATGATGTATGAAATAAGCAAATGCAAAATCACAGTGCATAGCGCCTTCCAGTTAAAAATCACGTTCGCATCTTTGATTTCCTTTATGTCTCACAATCTCCCTCTGTGGCAGGCAGAACAAGGGAATTTGGTCCTATTGTCATTGCACAATATATGGGAGCTGAGACTAAGGAGACTTCTACTAGAAAGAACATAGGGTTTAGAGTTTTGTAACCCAGGGTCTACAACTCTAAATCCCATGTTCTTTCTGGTTATTTAATTCATTCTCTGAATATACACATGAAGCAGAGTGTTTTCAGCACATACACAGGCTAAAACTGATTTCAGATCCTGTAATATTAAGTTTTGATAAGCTGGAAAGAAAAGTGTAAAAGACCAGTAGGGACTGGAAAAAAATTAGAATAAGTGATGCAATATGTAAGCACATTAGCAAGAGAAAAGAAGTGAAAAATGAAAACTAGTGTAAAAAAAGAGACTTTTGTAATTTTTCTGACAGAGTAGAAAGAATACATAGTTATAAGTTAGACAAACCTGGTTTCAAATTCGAGATGGATGGCTTACTATTTGTGTGACTTTGGGAGAGTCTCAGAATCCTCCTCTGTAGAACGCAATAATGATCCATACATCATAAGAGCACTAAATTTTAAAAAATGAACTTAACACTTAACACAGAGCTTACCATCATGCCAGCTAGATGTAGTAACACTAAGAGAAGTACCAATAGCAAAAATGGTAGTAATAGTTACAGTCATAATAGAATTAAATTGATTTACAAATGGCTGTACAGGAGGGTCTACTGTTTGCTGACTTTGTTTCATTCTAAATATGCCATTTAATATTTGGTATGTCATGACTTCTATTTCAGCCTTGTACTTTCTTCCCCTCCTTCCTTCGCATTTCTAATTCTCTAACCCTTTTCTTAAACATTCATATACTTAATTTATATTTATAAAGATATCAATATATCCTTTGCTCTTTGGGAGTGGTTTTATGGAAAACCATTTATCAGAAAATAGTCATTGAATCTTTTGCTTCCATGGAATTATTACCTGGCTAAAATGGCTCTCAATAGTTGATGCTTCCTTAAAAGAGGAAGTGGGGCTTTACTTATCAGTTCTTGAGACCAATGGTGGTAAAACTAAGGGAAGTTTGCACGGTGCATTGTTTTTGATCAGGAAACCTTGAAAGCTGGGGTAGATGCTGAGAGTGTAATGAGGTCTGCTGATTTACCTTGTCAGTGCATTGAGTAGACAATTGAAGGACCCCTAAGTCCAAGGCCTCAAAAATTCAAGAACAGTCCTGGCAACTGAAAGTCGAGATCCCACAACTTGATTCATTGAGTCACCAAGGTTTACCAACCAAGTTCTTTGTGCCAGGCATGATCTTAGGGATTTGAAATACAAAGACTCAAAGATATATTACTGAGACTGTCTAGCTACAGCTCCCATGGGCTGCAATAGAGTAAATTTAAGGAGCTCTAAGAAAACTTTAGGGAAGCAATCAGTTAAATAAAAAACTGAATTAATGCAAGAAAGGAGACAAATAGCCCATGGATTTGATAAATTGATTTCTTGCAAAAAACTATAAAGAGTAAACTGAAGTTGATCACTAAGTGAGATTAAAACCAGTACTGGCCCCAGGCTGTTTGTGAGAAGCCATATACTTGAGGATAGTGATGAAGGGCCAGAGTCCACACCCATCTTCAAACCCTCACGATTGGCTCTCAGAGACTGCATCCTCAGCCTTAACCAAATGGATATCACACCTCCAGACCCACAGTTAATTCTAGCAGTGGTCAAAATGACAAGGAGTGTTAATGATTAAAGAAGATAATAGAAGAAAGAAGACTACCTTTTGAGATGAAAAGGTTTGAGTAGGACAAAGAAGGTAAAGAATACATGAGTAGGTAGGAGAATGGCTGAGCATAGATAGAGATCCGGGAGATGAAAGTGTGTGCCTTGTCACTTCAAACTACTACAAAGGGGATTTATTTTATGGGAGATTGACTTAGTATGGTACTTCTGACATGTTCCCTTATACCACCATCCATGATAGGGCATGGCCTTTATTTATCTTAGTTCTGAAATAGGATAGAGCAGGGTTTGAATGTTATCTTTTCCATTCACTAACTGTGCAATCTGAAACTTCCATTTCTTTGCAAGTGAGTTGAAGGAAAGATTCATCTCAAAAGAGTTAAATTTTAGAATGTGTGTAAAATTTGGCACATCGACAGGAAAAAGTGTATGATGCACAGTGGTTGAATAATCCAACAACTTTGCTAAATGATTGTAGATAAGTGGGTCTGGGAGATCCAAGGCTAATTTTCAGAGCTAGGTTGACTTAAAGCATATTTTCACTTAAATAACTGCTAGGAATTTCTACCACTGGTTTGCACACTGACTATACCATGACGTCCTCCAGTATAAAGACATGTTTTTTCAGGAGAAATAAGTAGAGTGCTTAAAAACATAACTAAGCTTTAAATACGTCAAGAATTTTCTCTTAAAATATATTACTTAGACCAGAAAGGCAACCATTTTCCATATTTTGACAAGCCACACAAATGTGCTCCGGTAATTATATTAGCATACCCACTCCCCTCCCCAGGGTATATTACCACAAAGCCCAAGCGTTCTAGAATTCCCTCTGAGCCTCATTGAAAAACCAAAATCCAACCAACCTTAACAGACTTAGGGTACATAGCAGGCCTCCCTAGAACAATCTGTCCCCGTTGCAAGGAGCAGGAGCTCCATGGAAGCAGGTATCAAGCCTGGGGGCTATTCAGTAACGTGCATACAGGGAACTCCTGAACTGGTAGAGTGATGACTGGAACAAGAAGTTTTCTGGGTAGCACCATGTTTGCATGGACCCATTCCAAGAGGTCCTTCTTATGCCTTACAATGTCCCTTATCACACAACAGCTTTCCAGGGACAAAAGCCACTTGTTCATGTAATTGGTCATTACCAAAACAGTGAATTCCTTAATAATAATTATAATAATAACAACAACAAAAGCAGCTAATGTAATGGTAGCTGAGAACTTGAGATAGAAATTGAGTATTTGATCACTGGTCAACTTGCACTTACAGTTGACAAATATCCCAATGAGGGATAATTTTCTGTAGCCATAAGACCAGTAATAACATCTAAATCAAATACTAACAATTAAAGTTCGCCCAATTATTCTGTCTAGACATAGATTAGTCTCAATAGTGTCATAAGTTCTAGTCCCATTTCCATCATTCACTTTCTATATGACTTAAGAAACATCATAACCTCCTTTTGTTTTCGAAACCCTATATATGTGTGTGTTTGACAGAGAGAGACACATAGACAGAGATACAGAGAGAAATGAGATAACAGCACAAGCCTCCTTTGGGATATCATGAGAAATACCCAGAATCAAGATCAGATTTCTAACTTATTTGGAGAGGTTTGCTAATTTATTTGATATTTGCCAATGTCAAATTCTTCCATCATGGAACCACCCACTCTTTCCTTCTTGGCTATCATGACTCATACCAAAATTATTTATCCTTGGGAATACTGCTGTTTTTTATTCTTTTCATTTTAACTCCCTTTGATCTGCTTTTACCAATTTAATATCCTTAATTGTTTTTTTATCCGGAGACATTCATTGCTTCTACTTCTCCTGATATGGCCTATTCCCGGTCTGCCACTTTAATTTCCTTACAAAATCTGGACCAAAATAAGAGAAAGTTGCATGTGAGTTAAAAAGGGAATTGATGTGGCTGTGAGAAATTGAAACTGTTTTTTACACTAAGTGCCTAAGCAATAAATTTGGACTTTGATGTTTTCTTGACTAAGAGTTCAAAAATTGACTTTCTCATCATTTATATTCCCTTTATATTAAAACTAGAATAGTCTGTAATATATTAAACTGATCCTGGACTAATCTGTTATATATCTATCTTGAAAGGAAATTTCTGTTTTAGCGGATAGAGTTAACTAGTACCACTAGCAAGGTTGTGTCCCAAAGATATGGTGCTCTTGAGTACCAAGTAGAGTAGATGTTGAGCTTTACTTACAAATGAATTTGTTCTGACTAAAACAAACAAAATGCATGTATCTATCCATTGAAGGGCACCATAATTTTATACTCACATTGGTCAATATTAAACTATTAGTTAGTCTTGAACAATCCAGAGGTGGCAGGACAGAGGGGAAAGAAGAAGCAAGATGAAATTATGGATTCAATCACTCAACCTTGCCATGAAATTAATACAAGTACATAATCCAGAGAAACTTGCATTTGATTTACAAATTTTTAACTGATTCCTTCACTGGATATAGAAGGATCAAGTTCAAAACCTGTGCATTTTTTTAAGAGCCCCTGTTTGAAGAAAGCCTTCCCTGGCCATGAGTTTGCAGAGATTTCCAGTTTTGTTCTTGGCCCATGTCTTCATAAGATCACATTCTGAGATTTGTAGTGCTTCCTTTTTTATTTTTTATTTTTAAAGAAGCTTTAACTTACATAAATGTTACATCAGCAATATAGGGGATTCCCATATACCACTCCCACACACCTTTCTACATTAACAACATCTTCCATTAGTTTGGTACATTTGTTACAATTGATGAACACATTTTGAAGCACTGCTGCTAACCATGGACTACAGTTTACATTAGAGTTTATACTTTGCACTGCACAATTTTACAGGTTTTAACAAAATGTATAATGGCCTGTATCTGTCATTGCAATGTCATGCAGGACAATTCCCCCTAAAAATGCCCTATGTTCCACCTATTCTTCCCTCTCCCTCCTCTCAGTACCTCTGGTGGCCACAGCCTTTATATCAATGTTACAAGTTCTTCCACTGCTAGAGTAGTAAAAAGTCTACTTTAGTCTAGAGTTGCATTTCCCCCTTATGTTTGTTCATTCCTCAATCTTGAGGATTTGGGGATGGTGAAGTGCTTCTTTGAATGGAGGTCTTTTCCTGGCTGCATGTGGAGTTTCTTAGACATCTGGCAGGAGCAGGTGTCAAACCACACATAAAACTTCCCTTGGCTCACGGAGAGAAAGGGAGTGATTTCCACTTGACCTCCACAACGGAAAATACAAATTCTGCTGTCCCTGTGTCAATCACCCTTCCTCAGCATGCACTTATCCATTTAAGCACTTGGCCTTTGTATTTGTTCATTGCTTAACCCTGCAAATCTGGTATACACTTTTTAGGGTAAAGTTTTAATTATAAACTAATAGGAAAAAGGGGCCGTGGCTCATAATTCAGCCTGGACAGGACCTAAGACACAAACGCTAACAGGTGACTGCTTGATGATGAGGTTGAAGCTGACTGAAATTAGTAACCATTAGTTTTATTTCCTTTCACATTGCAAACACAAGCAACTCACATCTAAGCTTCTCTCTTCTTCAAAACTTGTACTATACTTTTCTCTGACAGCAGAAACATTCAATTGTAGTGATAGGTAGTTAGCAGAAGCATAAGATTTTGCAGTTGTCTCTCCATTTATAATGAATTCATGAAGCGAGAGTTGCAAATTCCTCTACTTGGAAATTATTTTGTTCATAGACTTAACTTACCCAGTATAAGTAAAATTGCTGTCCCTTCTCTATCCCTTTCACTACAACACTAATCATTTTTAGCAAACCAAAGAGTTTGTGAGTTCACAGAGCAGGGTTTCCCTATCTTTAGACATCCAGGAATGTCCCTTTCAATACTTCATCACAAATTAGGCAGTCTCCTTCCTTGTTTGCTGATGTGCATATTGAATTAGGGAACAATCTTTTACCAGACTCTAACACGTACCAGCCTTCTCATCTTAATGCAATCCAGTTAGCCCTGAGATAATTAACAACACTCATTGCTCCAACGTGGTTCTTGATAATTTTTTTTCTCCAGGCAAATATTCG
>JAQZBX010022822.1:13454-31356 GCA_029593785.1 Cabassous unicinctus | reverse complement strand
TTAAAAACTCACGGTTCTGGTTCTGTCGTCGCGATTTCTCTCTTTTGTCCCTCTCTCCTCTCGGTGGTATGCAGTCTTTCCCTGCTGTCCTAAACCCTAGAAGATCTATTTTGGGTCTGTTTCAGCCTGTTCTCTAGCTATTTTTCTGGAGAAGAGATTCCTGTGTGTTACTACTCAGCCATCTTCCCGGAAGTGTTTTATTTCTTTTTTAATGTAAGCATTTAGAGCTCTAAATTTCCCTCTCAGCACTGCCTATGCTGCATCCTTTAAGTTGTATGGTGTGCTTTTTGTTTTCATTTGGTTTATTATATTTCCTAATTTTCCTTGCAATTTTTTCTTTGACCTATTGCTTGTTTGAGTGCATTGTTTACTTTCTACATATTTGTTAATTTTCTAGTTCTCTTTCTGTTATTGGTTTCTAGCTTCATCTCATTGTGGTCATAGAAGATATATTGTTTGATTTCAATGTTTTTCAATTGACTGACACTTGTTTAATGACCTAACATAGGGTCTATCCTGGAGAATGACCCATGCACACTAGAGAAGGATACATATTCTGCTACTGTTGGGTGAAATACTCTATGTATGTTTATTAGGTATAGTTGGTTTTTAGTATCATTCAAGCCTTATATTATTTTGTCTTTTGTCTGGATATTCTATCCGTCATTGAAAGTTGTATATTGAAGTCTCCTACTATTAATGTAGAACTGTCTATTTCTTCCTTCAAATATGTCAATATTTACTTCATATAGCTTGGGTCTCTGCTGTTAGGTACATATATATTTATAATTATGTCTTCTTTTTGAATTGCTCCCTTTATCAGTGTATAGTGACCTCTCTTTGTCCCTTGTAACAGTTTTTGATTTAAAGTTTATTTTACCTGATATTAATATATAGCTACACCACCTCTCTTTTGGTTACTATTTGTATGGTATATATATATCTATAATTTTTTTTCTTTCACTTTCAACTTATTTGTGTCTTTGAATCTTATAAAAAGCACGGTTGGGTCATGCTTTTTTTTTTAAATCCATTCTGCCAGTCTCTTTCTTTTGACTGAAAAGTTTAATCCACTCTCATTTAAAGTAACTACTAATAATGCATTATTATTTCTTCTGCCGTTTTGTTAGTTTTTATAAGTCTTATACCTTTTATATTCCTCAATTCCTTCCATTAATGTCTATTTTCATATTTATTTGATTTTTTATATTGTATCATTTTGAATCCCTTCTCTTTTCTTTCTCTATGTATTATTTCAGATATTTTCTTTTGGTTACCATGCGGCTTAAATTTAACATCCTAAATCTGTAACAATCACATTTGATACCAATTTATCTTCAACGGCATATACACACACTGTTTATACCCTTCTATACCCCCACCCTTTGTTTTCCTTGCTACAAATTACTTCTTTATATTTTGTATATCCAAAACCATAGATTTATTATTACTTTTTATGCATTTGAATTTTAGTACGTGTAAGAAGAAAAAAAGTGAAGTTACATACCATAAAATACAATGCAGTAATACTGGCATTTATCATTATCCATATGGTTACCATTGCCAGAGTTGTTTGTTTCTCTATGCTGCTTTGATTTGCTATCGAGTGTCCTTTCTTTCAGTCTGAAGAACTCTTTTCAGCACTGATTGTAGGGCAGGTCTATTGTGATGAATTCCCTCAACTTTTGTTAATCTGGCAATGTCTTAATCTCTTCCCTCATTTTTGAAAAATAGTCTCATCTGATATAAAATTCTTGGTTAGCATTTTTTTTTCTTGTACATACCCAGGATTGAACCCAGGACCTTGTACGTGGGAAGCAGGCACTTAACCACTGAGCTACATCCGCTCCCAGTACTTTCAATATTTCATCCTACTGTCATCTTACTTCCATGGTTTCTGATGAGAAATCAGCACTTACTCTTATTGGGAATCCCTTGTACATTACATGTTGCTTTTCTCTTATAACTTTCAGAACTCTCTCCTCATCCTTGGCATTTGCCAGTTTGATTACTGTGTGTCTGGGTGTGGTCCTCTTTGAGTTTATCCTGTTTGCAGTTTGTTGAGCATCTCAAATGTGCATATTCATGCCTTTTTTTTTTTTGGAAGTTTTCTGTGATTATTTCTTTGAGTACTCATTCTGCCCCTTACTTTCTTCTCCTTCCTGGGACTGTCATAATACACATATTGGTATGTTTGGTGTCCCACAGCTCTCAGACTTTGTTCACTTTTTAAAAATTTTCCCAGCCTGAATAATTTCAATTGTCTTATCTTCAAGTTCATTTTTTCTTCTGCCATCTCTAATCTGAAACTAATCCTCTTGGGAATTTCTAATTTCAGTTATTGTGGTTTTCAACTCCAATATTTCTGTTTGGCTCCTTTAAAAACTTTCTCTCTCTTTATTAATATTCTCATATTGTTCGTCATTTTCATGATATCCTTTAGTTCTTTATCTATTTTTTCCTTTATCTCCTTAACCATATTGAAGATTACTTTTTAAAAATCTTTGTCTACTATGTCCAAGGTATGATAGTATTTATTGGTGGTTTCTGAATTTTCAACTTGTTCCTTTGGGTGGTTCATCATTTCCTGTTTCTTTGTTTGTCTAGTAATCTTTTTTTTGCACACTGTGCATATTTCTATTTTATTGTGTTAATTCTGGGATTTATCCCTGAACTGTCTGTTTCTTAAGTTTGTATCCAGCTAGTGATAGGACAGATTTCCTTGAGTGCCAGAAGTTAAGAGATAGAAATTTATGAAAACTAACAAATAAAAAAAACCTTTCGTTACCTTTTCAAATTGGCTCTGTGTTGGTTGGTGCTCTCCTTCAGAGTTTTGCCTTCCTATCAAGAAGATCAGCCTGAGGCAAAATTGAAATATAGTGTACTCTCTGTGTTATCTGAGCCTGCATCTTTTCTATGCCTGTATATGATCATGGGAATCTGAATCTCCCCTCTACAGGCATACCTCATTTTGTTGCACCTCACTTTATTGTATTTTTCAGGTTTTGCATTTTTTACAAATTGAAGGTTTATGGCAACCCTGTATTGAACAAGTGTTTCAGTGCCATTTTTCTAACAGCATGTGCTCACTTCATATCTCTGTTTCACACTTTGGTAATTCTTGCACTATTCAAAACTTTTTCATTATTTTATATCTCTTAAGTGATCTGTTATCAATGATCTTTGATATTACTAATGTAATTGTTTTGGGGTACCACAAGCTGCATCTATGTAAGATGGCAAACGTAATCGACAAATGTTCTGTGTTTTCTGACTGCTCCATTGACTGGCTGTTTGTCCATCTCTCTCCTCTCCTCAAGCCTCTCTAGTCCCTGAGTCACAACACTATTGAAATTAGCCTAATTAATAACCCCACAATGGCCTCGGCATGTTCAAGTTAAAGGAAGAGTCACACATCTCTCACTTTAAATCAAAAGCTAGAAATTATTAAGCTTAGTGAGGATGGCATGTTGGAACCAAAATAGACCAAAGCTACACCAAACAGTTAGCCAAGTTGTGAATGCAAATGAAAAGTTCTTGAAGGAAATTAAAAAAACTACTCCAGTGGTCACACAAATGATAAGATTGGGAAACAGATTTATTTTGAAAGAAGTTAGCTGATATGGAGAGAGTTGTAGTGATAAGGATAGAAGATCAAACCAACCACAACATTTCATGAAGCCAAAGCCTAATCCAGAGCAAGAACCTAACTCTCTTCAATTCTATTAAGGTTCTATTAAGGTTGAGAGAGGTGTGGAAGCTGCAGAAGAAAAGTTTGAAGCTAGCATAAGTTGGTTCATGAGGTTTAAGGAAAGAAGCTGTTTCTGTTAACATAAAAGTGCAAGGTGAAGCAGGAAGTGCTGACATAGGAGCTGCAGCAAGTTATCTAGAAGATTTAGCTAAGATAATTGATGAAAGTGGCTGTCTTAATTTGCTAAAGGGTCACTGATGTAAAGTAGCAGAAATAGATTGGTTTTTATAATGGGGATTTTATTTAGGGTAAAAGCTTACAGTTCTGAGGCCATGAAACATTCAAATCCAGGTACCATCAGAGATGCTTTCTCACCAAAGTCAGCTACTGGTGATTCTGGGGTCTTACCACTTGGCAAAGATGGCCGTGGATCTCTGCTGAGATCCCTGTCTTCCTCTCCAGAGTCTACCATCTCCCAGAGCTCAGCTCTGGTAACCATGCATAAGGCTCGTCTCTTACCGAGCCTCCTCTCTCATTCTTGACTGCTCCCCTTTCTTCCCGAGTTCAGATGTGAGCTATATGGCATATGGTTCGTCTCTTCAACCTGGGGTCATCTCCTCAACATTGAGCTGCTCCATGGGCCCTACTCCTCGGGGGCCTCTTTCTGTGTCTCCATGCTCTGCTGGTTCCAGACTCCAGGATCTTTCTTAGCCCTCGGGGCTTGTCAGTTTTCTTGCAGTCCCCTCTCTCACATGGCAGGATCAATATAGTAGCTTCCTTTTCCTGTGTATGTGTCTCTCTCTGCGTGTCTCTGTGTATATCAGACCCAGCAAGATGGCCGAGACCCAGGCTGGCTCATGCCTCACTGATGTAGTCCAATCAAAAGACCCCACACCCACAGGAATGGATAATTTCAAAACCATAATCCTTTTCTTTTTGGGATTCATAGAAGAACTTCAAACTGTTACAGTGGCTCCACTAAACAATAGATTTTCAATGTGGATGAAGCAGCCTTCTATTGGAAGAAGATGCCATCTAGGATTTTGATAGCTAAAGAGAAGTCAATTCCTGGCTTTAAAGTTTCATAGGACAGGCTGACTCTTGTTAAGGACTAATGTAGCTGGTGACTTTAAGTTAAGCCCAATGCTCATTTGCCATTTAAAAAATCCTAGGGCTGTTAAGAATTATGCTAAATCTACTCTTCCTATGTTCTAGAAATGGAACAACAAAGCCTAGATGACAGCACATCTGTTTACATTATGGTTTATTTAATATTTTAAGCCCAATGTTGAGACCTGCTGCTCAGAAAAAAAAAATTCTTTTAAAAATGCTACTGGTCATTGACAATGCTCCTGGTCACCCAAGAGCTCTCATGGAGATGTAGTTTTTATGTCTGTTAACACAACATCTGTTCTTGAGCCCATATCAAGAAATCATTTAGACTTTCATGTCTTATTATTTAAGAAATACATTTCATAAGGCTATAGCTGCCATAGATAGTGATTCCTCTGGTGGATCTGGGCAAAGTCAATTGAAAACTTTCTGGAAAGGATTCACCATTCTCGATGATTCGTGATTCATGGGAGGAGTTTAAAATATCAACATTAACAGGAGTTTGGAAGTTGATTCCAAGCCTCATAGATGACTTTGAGCGGTTCCAGAATTCAGTGGAGGAAGTAACTGCAGATAAGGTAGAAATACCAGGAGAACTAGAATTAGAAGTGGAGCCTGAATATGTGACTGAATTACTACAATTATGATAAAAGTTTAATGGATACGGAGTTGCTTCTTATGGATGAGCAAAGAAAGTTGTTTCTTGAGATGGAATCTACTAGTGAAGATGTTGTAATTACAACAAAGGATTTAAAATTCTTCATTAACTTAGTTGATAAAGCAGCAGCAGGGTTTGAGAGGATTGACTCCAATTTTGAAAGAAGTTCTGCCGTGGGTATCAAACAGCATTGTATGCTACAAAAAAACCTTTCGGGAAAGGAAGAGTCCACTGATCCAGCAAACTTCATTGTTGTCTTATTTGAAGAAACTGCCATTGTACTCCAAATTCAGCAACCACCACCCCGATCAGTCAGCAATCAACTTCAAGACAAAATGTTGCACTTGCAAAATGATTACGACTTGCTTAAGGCTCAGGTGATAGTTAGCATTTTTAGCAATAAAGTATTTTTAAATTAAGGTATCTATTTTTTTAGATATAATGCTACTGGCACACTTAATAGACTATAGCATAAACATAACTCTTTTAGATGTACTGGGAAACCAAAAAATTTGTGTGACTCACTTTGTTGTGATATTTGCTTTATTCTGATATTCACTATATTGCTGTTGTCTGGAACTGAATCCACAATATATCCAAGGTATGCCTGTACTCATTATGAAATAGACTTTCCTCTCCCCTCCTGGATGCTATATTGTATAACTTAAAGCAGATAATCCTTTGCTCCAGCCAGCTTTGACTTAATTGTTTCTTATACTGCTTTAGATGTCAGCAAGCTGCTTCTGCTTGCAGGGCAAGTTTTGGGAGGGCAAGCCGGAGATGAATTTCCTGGATCAGTCTATGAGATAGTTTTGCACCAACATACAGGTCCCCCGACATGCACACAGGGGTTACTCTGCTCCCTCTGGAACAGGGCTAGTGTCTCACCATGGGAATATAGGTCAGCTCTTTACTCATTGGTTAGGAGGTTGGGAAGGGGCCTGCAAGGGCACTGGAGCTTCTCCTGGGTGTTTAAAGCTGCATTTTCTTGATTTGGCACTCACCCAGTTTCTGTAACCCTTTAACTACTTTCTGAAGTTTTGAGGAAGATTGCTTTGACAGTTTTTGCTATTTGTTCAAGGATTCCTTTGGGGAATGGCACGCTGGGGCATCTTACACCACTAAGACAATTTTCATTGTTATAATTTGGGTGAGGTTTGCTGTTGCTAAACATCCTACAATGCATGGGATAGCCCCCTGCAACAAAGAATTATCTGCTCTAAAATATTCATAATGCCCTTGCTGAGAAACCCTGCTTTACAGTCTGTTTCTATCACAGTATTTGGCCAGTTCTCAGGTGTGTGTGTGTGTGTGTGTGTGTGTGTGTGTGTGTGTGTGTGTGTATTTTTAAGACTGGCTTTCTAGGGGTTGTCCCCTGGTATAGTATAGCTTAATGGTCAGGCAATAACTGATTAGAGGTTGTGCTCAAATTCTTGGTAGTGTTTCTTCCACTCTTTGCTAATAGATCCATGTGTGGATTGGAGGATGCATTCAAAGTTGAGGCAATTTTTATAATTGCCCTGGCTTTTATTTTCTTCTTGGCTTTCTTTTTGGATTTCCTTTGCCTATGCACAAGGACTCATATTTACTTGGGATGTGTGGATAGAGCCTTCTACACTCTCCTGTGAGTATGTATACATCCTTGTATGTGTGCTTAGCCTTCCAGATTACCAGGAGTATCTGGGAAGATATCATGGCCCACTATGGCTGTATCATTTTCTTGATCTACCTGATAAATTTCTGGCTGGTCTGCCAGTCTGTTGCTTATTCCAGAGCACAACCTCAGGCTATCTGAGCTGCTGGCCTTCTCTATTTGTTTACCACCAAGATTACCACTGTTGAGATATTGCCCAGTGATATGGGGATATGGAGTTTTCCCTTGTTTCACTCCAAATCAATTCAGCCCCCTCCATCAGCAAAGCAGATGCAGGTGGAACTGGGAGAAGGGGATATGAGAGTATCCCCAGGCTAACATACCACAGTCTTACTGTTCCTCTGTGGATTTAGTAGTTTTTCTTGAATAAACACTTCTTTATTCCATGTATGCCTTAGATCAATTTCCAGCATCCTGAAATAGTAATTTTTGACAATTTTGTCTGGTTTTATTGTTGTCTTTTGGGGAGAGGATTTGCCGAACTCTTCACTTCACCATTCGGAAGTCCTGCCCACAGACCCAAATGAATCTTTAGTGACTTACTTTGGCAATGCAGGAATTTCATGGTTGACATATATTTTAGATCCTACTCTTGGAACCTTATTAGAAGATGCATACAGACATATATACTCTACACACACAGTGTAGTTCCTTAAAATATGTGCAATCTATAATCATTTATATACATAGTTCAATCACTGTTATATATCTGCTTATATATTTTCCTAAAAGGAGCTTGCAGATATATAAACTTAGTATGAAAGTAATTTTCTATTTTCATTTTTATTGTTCATTTTGGTAGATTTTGCTAAAGAGTTAAGCAAATACACACTTCCTCTGCTCTAAAAGGACCCTCCCTGAGCTCCTGGGAGGTGAATTTCCAGTTAATGGAGCTATTCGTGTTGGTGTAGCTAAGTCACCCTTCTGCAAAGTTTCCTGTATACATTAGGTGTATACAGAACCACTGCTGACATGGACTGAAAGGGACAGAGAAGGGACAAATTGAAGGAAGAATAACTTTAAGGGCAGACCCATGGAGGCAGAGGTTTGGACTGAACAGATCTCCTCAGGCCAAGAGAGAGGACTCACCAATGTTTGTGGGAAAGGGCAGGTTCACCACTTAGAGGGGGTGGGGCTTCAGCCCCTTCAGGGATAGTTTGGCTGCCACCGCAAAGCTTGGAGTGGGTGAAACCTACACCCTAGTTTTCAGAAGCATGAGATCAGCACTCCAGTGTTCAGAGAGGGTGGGGCCTCAGCTCCCAGCATTAGAGAAGGACTCGGCTGCCACCCCAATTCTCAGAGAAGGTACCAAAAAACAAATACCTCTGTTGCTTCTTGCCTAAATTGTTTCATAGGAGACTGTTCCTTTTGTGTTGCTCATAAAAATTTTTTAACACTAAATATTTATATATCAAATGTTTATTTTGTCAGGCAATATAGCTTCCCCGTGAACAAGTCCAGAACCTTAACAGGCATTTTCCTCATTTTCTTTCCCATCTTTCATTTTTCAATGATTTGATCTGGAATTATAATCATATGTCTATATAATTTATATAATTATATATAATTTAATATATAAATATAATTTTAGATTATTTTTATATACTTACACTTATATAGTATATAAGCATTTTTCCTAATAAAATGTATTTATTTTAATAACTTTTTTTTTGTGAAGTTTTGAAGTTCTCTAAGTTTTTCTCCTTGGATTTATTTTTCTTGTTGGAACACAATCTCTTCTAATTTTTTCAGAGATCTAAGTTCTTATTGAGTGACCTCATTCTTGAATTTTAGTTTGGGTGGGAGTTTGTAGAAGGTTATGTTAAAATTATTTTCCTTCATAACTTTGAAGCTGTATTTGATTAAAAGTCTGATGTCAATCTGATTCTCATTTCTTTGTTTCTTCTTTCTGGAAGCTTTTAGGATTTTCACTTTATCCTTGGTATTTTGAAATTTTTATTGTGATGTGTTTGAAACTTGTTACATTCTTTTTATCTGAGAGCTCATGTCTTTAGTTTTTTTTGAAGAATTCTATTATGATTTGAGTAATTTCTCTAATTAACTTCATTCTATTGCCTGGAACTTGTATCAGACATATTTTGGAATGTCTGGATTAATCTTCCATAGCTCTTAATTTTCTTTCATTCTTCCTAATTTTTATGACCTTTTGTCCTAAATTCTAAAAGTTTCTAGTTTACTAATTCCCTCTTAAGCTTTGCATATTCTGCAGATCAACTATAATAAACTACTAGTTCTTTTCCACTGTAACAAAGCTGTAGCTGGGTGCACTGCTGCTCCACTGAAGACTGCATTCCATAACCTCCGTTTTGTGTGTGGGCTACGACCTAAGACTTGGGCAATGAGATCTGAGGGGCAATGGTGTGTGCCACTTTTGAGTATTGCCCTTAAAATGCAATTCTTTTGTTCTATTCCCCTTTTCTCCTGGCTGGAAAAGGATGAGAAGTGGAACAGCCATCTGGGATACACAAGGAGGAAGCATTTGTTGAGTATGGCAGAGCTTCCTGTCAGCCCTAAACTGCTTGCCTTTCCCTGGATTCTTATATGAAAGGGGGAAAACTTCTATGTTGTTTAAAAAACTGTGTTTTGGTGTCTTTTTTTTTTTTCAAAGATTTATTTATTTATTCCCCCCTTGCTGATTGTGCTTGCTGTGTCCATTTGCTGTGTGTTTCTGTGTCTGCTTGTCTCCCTTTGTTGCATCATCTTGCTGTGCCAGCTCGCGGCGCTGTCAGCGCGGGCCAGCTTGCCTTCACCAGGATGCCCTGGGAATTGAACCTGGGGCCTCCTATATGGTAAACGAGAGCCCAACCACTGGAGCTACATCTGCTTCCCAAGTGGTATCTTTTTAAGAAGTTTAACAAGTTTGAAAATAGCACCCAAGTTAATATACAGCCTATTGAAAATTATTTTAATTTCAAAACTAAAAATTTTAATTGTCATAGTCTTCAATTATTTCTTTTATATTGATTAGCCTTTCCCTTCTCTCTAAAATGTTAATAATATGTATTCTGTTGTTTTCTTTGCTCTAGTAGAGTGGTCCTAAAACTTTTGCAGGTACCTGAATCACCTGGAAGTCTTGTTAATATGTAGAATGCTGTGCTCCTGCAGAGTTTCTGATTCAGTAACTCTGGGGTGGGACTTGAGAATTTGCATTGCTAACAATTTTCCAGATGATGTTAAATCAGCTGGTTTGAGAACCACAAGCTGAGAACCATTGTTCTAGTAATTCTGTTTCTCACAAGTGTAAATCCTTCTCTTTGTTGAATGGAGAGCCTTATTTAGTTGGCTTTTATTAGATGTTTGGTTATTCTTGGGTGTGTACTCATAGAGTATTTGAAATTCTAATGTGCTAACACTATATTTGTTTACCGCGGTCTGATTCTAGTGGCTTTAGGGGCCGGCCAAGTCTTGATTCTTACAGAGAGCTAATTTTCTGGATTGGGGGCTTCTATTCATCTGGCCTATCACCAGCCTTCTGGGATACTAAATGTTGTTGCCTAAAGGCAAATGCCTTTATAAAGACAAATGACTAAATTGTTTTGGAGGAGCCTGTTCCTTTTGCGTTTTTTCAAGCAGCCACCTTGTTAGTTGCTCTTAGGCTCTATTGTGCGCTCAGCATCTACTAGTTTTGGACTTGAAGCAATCCTGAAGCCACTTCTGGATTGTCTGGCTTGCTTCTGGGTACATGACTGGGCTGTAGATTCCTTCTTTTGGTACCATGCAAAAGCAGGTTCTTGCCCCTTGTACTTCAAAGACCAGTGCATAGCAAGGAGGTCAGAGCCTAATGGCCTAATATCTGTCTCCAGGAGTTTGAAGAGTTTAGGGTTTTTATGGATTCAAACAGGGGAGGATGGACTGGTTACCATTACAATGGCAAGTATATACAAGGGTGAACCTAGTTTGAAATAACCATAAACAAAGGTAAGTTCAGTCTAGGGAGTTTCAGTAATTTCAGGTACTAACTTGTGGCTATTCTATAATATATAGAAAAAGTACAAAAAAAATCTCTATAATGATTAGTAATCATAATCATTTGTTAGTTCTTAACTCTCTGTTAAAATTTAATTTATCTCACCTGCCTCTTTTATTGAGGGGATTCTTCTATTTCTATTTCTCTGTGGGCACCCCTTTGTTTTGCTCCAACATGATAATCAATTTCTGCTTTACATAATTTTCTGTAATTATTAGGGATTAGAGGAAAGGGGATAGTCAGCATATGCTTATTTTTCAATTTTGATCTACTCTCTCCACATTTGACTTTTAATTAGGTTTAATAAATAAAATTATAAACTATATTGTAAGTTTTTTGAGGGTCATATGCTATGCCTACCTTAGGCATATTTATATCCCTAGCAGCTAAATAAATACTTGTTTGCCTGAGTCTCCTTTTTACCTAGTCGGCTTTTGGCGGTTTCCACACACAGGCTACCTGCTGTGTGTTTCGGAAGTACAAGTTTGCTATAAATATGAGCCTAAGTTAATGAAAATGAAGATAAGCTAAAGAGATTTAATATTCACACTGATAATTAGTATTTATTGTAGAATTGTAATGGACCAGGCATTGGGCTAAGCACTTTACAGGCATACTATTTTACTCATGAGGGCACAGCAGCCCAGAGAAGGGAAGTGACTTTTTCAAATCAAACTGGTGAGTAGCAGAGGGAAGATTCAAACTAAGTTTTACTCCACAGCCTATACTCTTAAGCAATTACTAACTGCTCCTATGAAAATGTATTTGCTAGATTTCAAAATCAAGTAGTAGTGAAGTGCATTACCCCCGGGCTTTATGTTATAATAAGTGTGAGAATATCTGGCATGAAGCTAAAATTAGACTCTTGGTGTTTAAAATATATATTTTTTGGTTGAATCAGAATTGTAGTCATCATCATTGCCCTTCTTTATTATCTGACAATATACCCTTTTTTTCCTTTTGATATTAACTATAGGCAATAGTGATACAGACTTACTACAGGCAATGGCATGCTAAAGTCGTGGTAGAGGATTTAAGAAGACAGAAAAGCTTGAGGTTGGAGTGGGAAGCACAAGAAGAACTAAGGAAGATAAAAGAAAAAGAGAAGTGGATGAAATTGGACTATTCCCGGAGGCATAATCCTAAAACAAAAGGAGATTTTGAACTTCTTTATAATGCACTAGAACGTAAGTCTAGGCATAGGATTTCCATAAAATACCAATTTTATAATTTTTTGTTAATATGGAAAATAGGTTTACAGAAGACAAAAGGAAAACTATAATTTAGGAAGCTGTCTTGGGAATGTGGACTAGAATATTTTAAAAGTTGAGTAATGTCTTACATTTGGGACAGTAGTTAAGGCTGGGATAAAATTGGATATGCCTTTATATTAATAATTGATAGAGACCATGTTCATATTGTTGTGCAGGTTTTGCTGTTTTAATACATTATATCATTTGATCCTCATCCCTGTGAGATAAAGAGAGAAAATATTGTCTAATCTGGTTCTCTGTCTGTTTGGGGAATTTGAATTCATGGTTGAACTGTTCTTTAATCCCTCAATTCAACATTCTGTCTGATTCTCCTCTTTAGATAAAGTGTTTTTAAAATTCTCCTTCATTAATGATGCTATCTATATAAATGTATATTTTCCACACATTTAGCTTTTATACCTAACTTCTTCTATAGGATGTGTGCTAGTCATTGACTCATTAAAAGCTTCAGTTACTTGAATAAGCTAAGCACTACCTCAGGGCATCTGGTACACTCTTCCCCTTCTCAAAACCCCTTCCACACTGCACACCTTCTGATCTTCTTTAGTGTCATCTACTCAAAGGCTTTTGTGACTGCCAGTCTAACTTGGACAACCTATTGTCATCTCATGGTCCTCATTGTACCACAAACTTTTCCTTTGTATTACTTGCTGCTATTTGTGATAATATACCTTCTGTTTAATATTTATTTCCACCACTGGCTGGATTGCAAGCTCTATGAGGAAAGATTTCATTTATTTTTTGATGTCTTTTTTCCCTGTGTCTAGCATAAATGCCTAACAAATATTTGTAGAATGAATGAATGAATAGAAGAAACCCATGCATGTCATAGTACAACTCTCTCTAGTTTCTACTTTTCCAGCAGTACCTGCTAAAATGGAAGTAACTGGAACAAAAATTATTTATTACATGGGATGACTGAGAATGGAGATGTTGGGCTCTTGTGATGAAATAAAAGACTTTTAAAAATTAGAATAGCTCTCAATTTTTTTTTTTCACAGTTGAGCAGTGTCTTTTTGTCCAAGAAAATACATTCTTTTACCAATTTATGATTATTTATAACACTAAGCAAATTTTCTTACTGTAACTTTGTTTATATATATTTGTGGGTGTTACCTGTTCTTTTCTATTAAAGTCATGGTTTCCTGTCTAACTGAATACATTTTTAGATGTCAGATACTGGGTCTATTTAAATAGCTTTGTAAAAACATGCTATTTACGGCAGATGATACAATTAAATACTGAGTGTAATAAACAATATTAACAAATTTATCTCATAATATGTGAAAGTGAGTGGTTCTAGGACTGTTTATAACTTCATGTAGCAGTGATTTGATGTGACTGTTATCCCTGCTACCTAGACGAGTGTGTCTGTTTCCCTTTTATCCTAATCATTGACCTCTGCAAATACTTTGTTTTACTTTAAACTTCACTTTTACTTCCATTTTCTCAGATAGAAAATATTTCTAAGTGTTTTAAGTAGTTCAATAGCGTTTGCTGTTAGTCAAGTGTTTGTGAAAGGTCTTATTGGCAAGTATAAAACTAAAGCTTTGTTAGATTAGAATTGTATTCAAATAATATTCCAAATTCAAATATGAATAAATAAAAAAATGCCTTTGCTATTTTTTTTTTTTGGTTAACGCAGCCATACAAAATAAGAGAAAATAAGCTGAGTGAGTTTTTGCCTTTTCTTCTTATTAGGGTGAGACAATTTACTCACTACTCTAAGCCTTAGTTTCTTCATCTATGAAGAAGACAATGTCTGGCACATCTGCTTCAGAGGCTTTGTAAAGTGAAAATTACAAATTATTTTTCATGTATGAAAGTACTTAAGAAAGTGAAAAGCCCTATACATATGTGAGTTACTATTCTATGGTAATAATTTTATACAGAATTTCTATATTAAAACAGAACAGATGTGTTTTATATAAGTCCACACAAATCATGTGTGGAGACGAAAATGAAACACGAAACATGTATGCCTCTTAGTTTTCTTTCAGCCCTAAAATTCTACATTAAGACTCTAGAATAATAATTTTTAATTTCTATTTTCCTGTAGTTGAAATTTCTGAATCACAAGCTGAATAATTTATATTGCTCTCCTATTTAATAGTTTTCTTCATTCCTTATTTATAACGCCAGTCTTTGAACCTGCTGCCCTCTTGTGGCTCTCAGTGACAATTGCGTAGTTTGAACTACAACTTGCAACATGCTTAAAATTTCCTCCAAATAACCTTGAAACCCTTTCGCCACTGTGCACCTTCTGATCTCAGCTTTAGTGTCACATACTCAAAGACTTCAGTAATTAAAAGCAAAATTGAATCAATTTAAGCGAATAAATTTAACTGTACAAGATAAGATATCAAAGACAACTATCTCTAGGCAACCATGTTTTATTTGTGTCTTTTTTCCCTTCTTATAACAATATGTTGAGTGTGACTTCTTTCATTGATTTAGAATTGTCACTAGGGCCAATAGTTGAAAAAAAAATAGGTGCTAGGTACCTTGTATTCTAAAGGGAGCTTTCGATAATTGGGGCTGGGCGCATTTTGACAGCACTTCCTATGAAGTGGGAGAAGTGGCCCTGAGGCCACCATCCCTACCCGTCTCTAGTTTTTATAAGAAGGTTATGGTGGCAGAGAAGAGGAAGTTAAAGGAGTCACCAGGGTTAAATCATTGAATGTGGAGAGAAAAATAAAACCACGTCATGTCTATGCCCCACTGAGTTGACACTGTTCAACATATCAGTTATAAATGAGATGTTTGATTTACCAATTAAATTATCCATATTGTATTTTTCTTCTAGGTACAGTCTAGTTTGGGTGTAACACTTTTGTAATAGTAATGAGATTCTGGAAAAAACATGGTTATTTAAAAAAACAGCAACCATGAATTCAAACTAATAATATATTCTGGTTACTAATTCTTTGTTGGTTTTATGTGTGGGAACTGTCTTCTCCCAGTGGCTTATCTTTTCTATTTTTAGTGGTGTCTTTTGCTGCCCAGAAAATTTTCATTTTAGTGAAATGCAATATATCAGTCTTTAGGTGTTGCCTAGAAATCATTTCCTACACAGAGGTCTTAAAAATATTCATTTAAAAGTCACAAAAGTTTACTTTTCAAATTTAGAATGTTAGTCAAACTGGAGTTGACTGTCATGCATGGTGTAAAATAGGGGTTCTATTTTATTTTTATTTCCATATGAATAACCAATTGTCCTGGGACCTTTTCCTGGGCAGTAAGTATATCCTTCCTTCTCCCTTTCTATGCCATTTTGTTTCATATAACTAGTTTCCAGGTATGTGTGGATCTATTTTTGGGATCTTTATTCTGTCCCATTTGATTGTCTGGCCTTCTCTTATTACTACACTGGCTTAATCACTGTATCTTCGTAATAGTAAATCACGGTAGATTAAATGTCTCCACCTTGATTATCTTCTTCCGTGTGTGTGTGTGTGTGTGTGTGTGTGTGTGTGTTGGTAAAGGAAAAACATTGCAACAGCATTGAATTTAGAATCTCACAGCTTTTTTGAGCAATTCATGAATCGGGCGGCATCCCATTCAGAACGTAGACAGGATCTCCTCTGGGAGAGTAGAAATGGGGAGCTTATATCAGGCAACCATGGAAGCAAGTGAAATAGACTGAAACTGGTTATCTGTAGTTGTCTAGGGTGCATTCCATTTTCTCAGAAAGCCCCTGCAGGTCGATTGTTTTTGTGTTCTGGAAAAGCCTTTCTTGGAAAGGGGTCCCTCCTGGCGAAGCCTGATGTAGGTGGACGTTTTATTTTACTTAAAAGTGGCTATTATTTATACTTAACTGTTTTATATAAATATTAGTATGTTTTTAAACTTCCATGAAAAACTGTTAGATTTTTATTGGAATTTAATAAATTGAAATTAATTTGTTCACAAGTGGCATCCTTATGATGGATCTTCCTATTTATAGACACGGTATATAGTTCCATTTATTTATATCTTTTTCTGTCTTTGTTTCAGTTTTATAATTTTCTCCAAAAAGGATTTCCACATATTTTATTAGATTCATTCTTAGTAAATGATAAGATTTTTTTGTTTTTAAGTTTTTAAAAATAAAATTTCTAACTGTCTATGGCTGGTTTTAGTAGTGTGGTAGATTTGTATATTGATCTTTTCTTCATCAAACCTGCTGATCTCTTTTTATTTACAATAATTTTTCTGTATATTCTCTGTGTTTTCTTTGTAGACAATTATATTGTCTATGAATAATTGACAACTTTTTTTACACCTTTTACTTATTTTTCTTATTTTATTGAGCTGATGTTGTGTAATATTGAGTAGTGCTGGTGACAGTGTACATCTTTTCTTGTTTCTAATTGCAAGAGGAATGATTCCAAGCCTTTATCATTAATATTTATGATAGGTTTTTGATTGATATTTTTATTAGGTTAAGAAAATTTCCTTTCATTTCTAGTTTGCTAAATTTGTATGCTTTCTCTTGTTTTTATTGGTTATTGGATGAAATTACATGCTTTTTCTGTCTCTATTGAGATAAATATATTGCTTTTATTACTTTAAAATAGTAGTATATTGAATCACATTATTATATTTTCAATTAAACCCTCATTTGATCTCAGTTGGGGAATAAATCCAAGTTGATCATGATGCGTATTTCTTTTTAAATGTATTTCTTGGTTTAGTTTGCTCACATTTTATTTAGTATTTGACATTTATATCCTAAGTGACATTGGTCTTTAGTTTTCTTTCCAATGCTGACCTTGTCTGATTTTAGTGGCAAGGTTAAACTAGTCTCATAAAATGAGTTGGGGAACATTCTGTCATTTTCTATATTCTTAAACATTATATAAAAGGTTAGAATCATATCTTTTATGAATATTGGGAGATTTAGCCTGTAAAACTCTGGAACTGATATTTTAATGATTAACTTTTATCTATTAATTCAATGAATTTAATGTTTATGCATATAGATAAGATTTCTATTTTTTCTGAATTTTAAAAAATACTTTCTTAGGAAAATTTCTATTTCTTATATAAGTTTTTACATTTAGTACTGTGTTAGTCAGGGTTCTCCAGAGAAACAGAAGCAATAAGATATATGGATATGTATATATATATAGAGAGAGAGAAAGAGAGAGAGAGAGAGAGAGAGATTGATTTAGGATTTGGCTTACATGATTATGGGGGCTGGCATGTCTGACATCTGTAGCAGCCTGGAAGGTTGGGAATTCTGGTAGAGTTGATATTAAAGTCTTGAGTCTAAAATCTGTAAGGGAGGCCAGCAGGTTGGAAACTCAGAGAGAAGTAGATGATACATTCTTTTTTTTTTTTTTTTTTTTTTAGGATCCATGGGTGTAGTTGGTACTGCAAGCTCTGGAGGCTCTAGGTGCCCTCATTACCCCAGTGACCAATGAATCTTCTCCCAACTTTCTCCTTTTCCAGGATTTGGGACAGAGCCACAGCCCATGTGCAATAATCCAAATCATGCAAGCCTAGACTGTAGTTGCCTAGAAAGACAGATGAAGCTTCA
>JAQZBX010022822.1:0-13354 GCA_029593785.1 Cabassous unicinctus | reverse complement strand
CACTATACAGTTTTCTAGGTTTTGACAGAATGTATAATGGCCTGTATCCATCTTTGCAATGTCATGCAGAACAATTCCAATGTCCCCAAAATGCCCCATGTTACACCTATTCTTCCTTCTCCCTCCCCTCTGAACCTCTGGTGACCACTGTCTTTATATCAATGTTACAAGTTCTTTCATTACTAGATTAATAATAAGTCTACTTTAATCCATAGTTGCATTCCCCTTATGTTTGTTCATTTCTTAGTCTTGAGGATTTGGGGATGGTGATGCCTACTCTGCTTCCGATTGAGAGGGGGTTTAGATCCCATGGGACAGATGGATGGAACTGTCTTCCTTGAAATTGTAGATTCTCCACCCCTGTAAACTAACCACTATACTGACTTCTATTATAGATTAGTTGTACATGTTATTGAGCTTCATTTAAATCACATCATGTATCTCTCTTTTATTTTGGCTTCTTTGCCTCAATGATATAACTATGACCTTAATCTATTTATCCTTGTAGCTGTAGTTTGTTCTTTTAAAGTGCCACACGGTATTCCTTTGTATAAATACACCACAATTTATTTACCCATTTTTCAGTTGCTAAATATTAGGATTGTTTCCAATTCTTGGCTTTTGTGAATAAGCCTGCTATGAACATTTCTTGTACATGTCTTTTGGATATATGCTTATAATAATTTTTTGATATGTTTTGAGCAGTGAATTGCAAACTCGTGTGAGCTTGGTTTTATTTTTGTTTTTCAGTTTTGAATTCCTGAGGAATTGAGGTAATTTTCCTCAGATAATCCTCCTATTGTTTGCCTTTTGTTGATGTGTGAATACTTTTTGTCCTGAAGGTAGACTTTTTGAGTTTCCAGTGTGTGTGTGTGTGTGTGTGTGTTTGAGGTAGAGAAGGGGAGTGGGAAGAGACTCAGTTGCATTTTACTTTTCATATCTCACCCCTCCCACAGCCTTTCAGACCCTCGCTTTGGGATACAGAGACTAACAAATGTGCTTGGTGCTCTTGAAGCTTTCAGTACCTACTTCCTCCTCTGGATTCAGGCATCTTGTTTTTGTTTTTTTCATCCGTAGTGTTTTATTACTTTCTTGTGTGCTCAGCTCAGCTTTTAGAATAGTATTTGTTTTATTTTCAAGGTGTTGGTAGTGGGGAAATTTTTTCACAATACAGATAGATGTTCCTCATGTACTATTTAGTCATGGGGCTATTGCTGATCATTGTTTTTTTGTTTTGTTTTTTTTAAAGATTTATTTTATTTTTATTTATTCCGCTCCTTGCTGCTTGTGCTTGCTGTGTCTATCTTGCTGTGCGTTTTTCTGTGTCTGCTTGTCTCCCTTTGTTGCGTCATCTTGCTGCGCCAGCTCACCGTGCAGCGCAGGCTGGCTTTCATTCACCAGGAGGTCCCAGGAACCGAACCCAGGGCCTCCCACATGGTAAACAGGAGCCCAACCAGTTGAGCCACAGCTGCTTCCCATGATCATTGGTTTTACCAACTGTATTTCATGTTATTGTGGGGAAAATGTTTAGAAAGGCCTTCAGATAAGTCCTGCATTGACAGAAATATTAAGATGCACCCACTCAAGAATAACTTTTTTAGTGATGTCTTTTACTGTGAAAGAGATCAGTGTATCAGTATATACACCCATGGAAGTGTGTATACATGTCAGTCAAGAGCACCTAGTTCGCTGTAGCTATATTGGGGTTTCTGCTCTTAATGATTTATTTTACTCTCTCCACCAATTAATAGAGCACCTAGAAATAGTGGTTAAAAGGGGACTAAATGTAAGCATATTTTATAATTTTTCTCTGGTATGCTAATATCCTCTATTAAGAGCAGGAACCATTAGTTACAGCATGTGGTTTAAGACAAAAATGTCATCACAGGCATAATCTAATTTGTTGACTGATGTTGGATTTTAATTACAAATAAAAATCTGCACATCACCTCACAGAGTTGTCAAGATTCCAGGGAATATTCCAGGAGATTCCAGTTGTCAGTTCCAGGGAGATTACAGGGACCAGGTTTCCCTGTTACGTGAAGAAAGGACTTAAGTTCTCATCAGTCTTTGTAACTGACTATATATTATATATATAATGTACCGGGGCCAGGGATTGAACCTGGGACCTTATATGTGGTGCACCGGTGCTCAACTACTGAACGCCACTGGCTCACCTAGTTGGTTTTCTCATTTGTTTGCTTGTTTGTTTGTTTGTTTGTTTGTTTTTTTAACTCTACCACTTGAGCTGCATCTGTTCCCCTTTAATATATTTTTATTACAGAAGTTGTGAATTTAAAAAACAATCATGCACATGTGTAGAATTCCCATACAACACCCCTTTACCAACACACAACCCTGTAGAATATTTAGCATAGTGTCTTATGTGTATTAAGTACTCTAATGGTAGGTGTTACTTGTAAAATTGTTCACATTTATTACTCCTGAGTCTCCTCAGACTGGGCTTTCACTCTGGGCCTTGTTTGGTTAGTTCTACTAACTATTGGTTACTTTCCAGTCTGTGATGATAATTTTAAAAATGCAGATGCATAGAGACTGCCAGTGGGTAGACAAAATATTATATGTTCTGTTACTTCTGGCTTGGAAATTGCAATTTTAGATCTCAAATTTTAGAATTAGTGCAGACTTTAATTCTAGTCCTATAATTTCATTTTAGAAATGATGAACTTCAGACCCTGAAAATTAGGAGATAAGTTAAGGAATAAATTTACACTTCCAAGTGAATCAGTTCCTTTAATACCTTCTGCTTAAAAATATTGGTGGTTATTGGCATCTTGAATATTTTTAAAATTTTCATCTTTAGGGAACACAGACTCTCTCTTTTACTTACATAATGTCTTTTCTGTATAGTTCTGGAAACTGTCAGATTAGCTGTAAAATCAGTTTTGTCCAGCTGCTTCTATATCCTCTGTTTTTCTATTCCTTATTAGTAGGTGGGACATTGGTAATTTTTGCTGCCACTTTCCATCCTTTACTATAGGTTTACAGGGAGGTTGTTTATCTAATGGAGAAGTATACTGGAATTAGGCTCATTATTCTTAATTCTAATAAGGTTGATTGGATTGTTTCCTTTCTAAAAATCATGCTACAATCTAGCAAAAATATAAAATCTAAATCTGACCACATTTTCCAGAAAAAAAACCTGAAGAAGAATTTAACAAAGCGATTACATGTATACTTTATATATATGAATATAATACATACATATTCATATATATAAAATATTCTTATATATATAATGTATATGTAATTTAGTTTCCTAGGCTTCTCCAGCAAATATGATGAAATGGGTTGGCTTAAACAATGGGAATTTATTAGCTTACAGCTAATACAAAAATTTCTTGAGGTTAAAAGAGATTCCAAATTAAGGCGTCATCAAGGTGAGGCTTTCTTCCTGAAGACCAGCTGCTGGTGATCCTAGGCTCCTTCTGCCACATGGCAAGGCACATGGCAGCCTCTGTTAGTCCCTCCCTCCTCTTCCAGGTTTTGTTGATTTCTTGCTTCTGTGACTTTCTATTTCTCTGTATTCATTCTGTTTATAAAGGACACCAATAATAGGATTAACACTCATCCTGTATGAGGTGTGCCACACCTTAACTGAAGTAGCATCATCAAAAGGTCCTATTTACAAGGGGTTCACACCCACAGGAATGGATTAAATTTAAGGAAATTTTTCTGGGAGTACATACATCCAGTTCCAAACCCTCACAAGGTATATTTCCAGATTCACTCAAGATTTAACTATTAATCTAAGAGAGCAGTATATTGCTCTTTGAAGTTGCCAGAATACCTAAAATAATATCCTAGTGGCCTAAATTTATTATAGGTTCCAAAGGTTGTTTTTTTGTTTTTCTTTTTAAAGATTATTTATTTATTTATCCCCCCCTTGCTGCTTGTGCTCGCTGTGTCCATTTGCTGTGCGTTTTTCTGTGTCTTCTTGTCTCCCTTTGTTGTGACGTCTTGCTGCGTCAGCTCACCGAGCGCGGGCTGGCTTGCCTTCACCAGGAGGCCCCGGGAATCGAACCCGGGGCCTCCCATATGGTAAACGGGAGCCCTATCAATTGAGCCACATCCGCTTCCCTAAAGGTTTTTAATGTAAAACTGGACAGGAGAATAGGCTTACTATCATTCATTTTTATTTGCTCTTTGGAACATCCATTTAACCCCATGAGATAAATATTCACAAGCAAGCAGTTTTTCCCCTCATTTTCATATATGGATTTTGTCATTTTTAAAAAAATGTTCTTAAATGATAAGCTTATCAATAGTGTATTTCCTGGACTGTCATAATTTAGCCCTTAAATTTACAATCCTTTTGCTGAACATAATTTAGATCTTAAATTTACAAATTATCTTGCTGGACAGACCAAGCTGTACAGTATCTGAATAATGTATTCCTGGCAAAGAACAGTTTGGATTCTTATAAAGAACATGACTGGCAAGTCCTTGACCTGATCAGGATGATTTTAAATTGAAATTTGAGAGGAGGAAGAAATACTTTGATAAAACTGTGATACTCGATATCACGAAAGGCTGTGGTTATACCAGAGGAGAATGAGAAACAACACTTACAGCTTCTGATATTTATCTTCCAATGCACAGAAACTGGGGCTAAAGTAAACCTGAAATTTTAATAGGAGGAAAACATAGTTTCTAATTATATAAATTACATTGAAATGTAATATATTTTGAAATATCCCTGTAACCTGATGAGAAAGTAATCATATCTGGAATATAACAATGGGACAGTATATTTTACTTGATTGAATCATATCTAATAGAAAAGGACAAGTAATACTATGTCAAGAAGAAATCTTTCCAAATAAAATGTTAATCCTAATAGTGGAAAGATGTATGCCAGGATTTTGGGTGAAAGTAAATGGAAAGAGGAACAGAAAGGCTGTCTTTTTGGAAGGATTCTACAGACTTGCCAACCAGGAAGAGGTTTGGAAACATGTTCAGTCTTTTAAGAAAAGACTTGTCTTTTTCACTTTTGTATGCTGCCTTAAATTTTACAGAGTTCCTTTCACATAATAATTGCTCAAATATTGTTGTCAAATGTTTTAAATTGTCAAAGAAATGATAGAATTTTGGCAGGTCATCAACAGTCATCTTAAAGTTTATGATAACCAAATTAGGGAAACAGACTTTTTAAAGTTCAGAGAAAAATTAGGTTTGAATCTATGGCCAGAATGAAATTCATGAGACTCTAAAACTTCATCATTCTGACAATATAATAACACACTATCTCCATGGAAAAAGGAAGAATTAGATAGCTAGTTAAGTAAGTGTGGCTCTCCAGTGGTAAACCAGCCAATAAGTCTACACTGAAAAGGACTGTGTACAACAGAAAGGATGTCATGGTTTTTGACAAGTGTGATAGCAATAGTTATGAGCATGGACAGTGGAGCTAGACTGCCAGAGTTTGAGTCCTGACTCATCACCTACTAGCTGTGTAATCTTTGGCAAGTTACAGAGCCTCTCTTTTTCTTAGTTTTTCTTTTTTCTGTAGATAGGGGATTTTAACAGCACCCGTTTCATTCGTTTGTTAGAAGATTAAATTAGTTAATATGCATGAAATGCTTGGGACAGAGCCTGGGATTATTTTTCTTGTATCTTTTAATTAGAAAAGAGTGAATTGGAAAGAAAACAGGAGATGATGTAAATAGTATAGTAAAAGATTTTTTTTCAGTGCAGCTGTTAAAATAAAGGAAGTTAAGGCAAAGTCCAGCCATACACAGTTCCTGTGTCTATTAGGCAAGAAGAGGATGAGACCTTTGTAAGAAAGAGTAAAGTATGAGGCCAGAGCAGTCAGCATATTCTGATGTGTTCTGGGGTGAGGTTATCTTGAATGAAGCTAAAGCTATGGAACCCTGCTTGGGTGGGAGACAGGACTGCTGCCCATGGGGAGGAATTTCCAGCTTAATGCAGAAGATATTCTGCAAATTTAAAACCTGTGTGAGGCACACTAAACAAGGATGCATATGAAGAATGGCACCTAAGTATTTTCGGGAATAGTCTTAAATGAACTGAAGCTTATGATAAATGTTAAAGACCAAAATGACTTTTTGGAATATTTGTTCAGAATAAAGAACAGATAGGTCACTGTTTCAACCTCTATTTAGCTTTCATATTCTATGAAAAGCGTAGAACAAACATGGCTTAAATGAGTTCAGGTTCTTAGCACAGAGTACCAAAGTAATTTTCAAAATCACCCTGTAATCTTTTTAAAATCATGGAGAATGGAATAAATGTCCAGAAAACATAGCTTTCCAGAGCAGATTTGTGGTTGACTGTCACAAACACTACAGTTTTTATAAACCCCTCTAATTTTCACTGGTACCTGATTTGAGTTTGAAGCTTATTTCTGCAAAAATTCCTCCAAATTTACCTTATTGCAATTTTTGTTGCGTCCTATGCATTTTGATAGTGGTAGTGGTTTTTCTTTTTTTTTTCAGAGTTGACATTCATGCTTTTTACATCTTTAATGTGTTTTTTCGTTAAAGTATTTTTTAAATTTCCAAGCAATATTCCAAAGATTATTTCTGTGTAAACTTTTGTTATTAATTCTAGTTTATTTTTATTGTGGTTAAAAATGTGGCTTGCACATTTCTGACTTGGGGAGTTTGTTTTCTTTCATTCCTACCCCTAGAATATGATAAATTTATATAGATACTTCACAGACTTTTGAAAAGAAGGTATATTTTTAGCTTTTGGCATATAGTGCTTGATGTATATCAGTTAGTTTAAACTTGTTAGTCATGTTGTTCAAATATTTGTGCTTTTACATGACTGTCATAGATTTACTCATTTGTATTTTATGTTTGTATAGTATAAAATATACTCACTACAGTAGTGTTTGTAACTAATAAAAGTTTGATTTATGTAGTTTGATGGTATATGATTTTGTGACAGTCATACCTTTCACCATAAAATTACCTTCTACCCTGAGGATTGAATTTTAAAATATTTTTCACCATTTTGCTGTTTCTGCTTTCTTTTTTGTTCAGTTTTGCCAACCTTTTTTTTTTTTTTTAAACCTTTGGTGTTACTTTGTTTTAAGTGTTCCTTGAAAACATCATCACACTGGATTTTTAAACAATTATTTTATTTTATTTTTAATATTTTTAAACATGCTTTTTATGCTAAATTCATAACAATTTCATATACTTTTAGCATAACTATTATGCTTGGTTTTGCTTCTTTTGTCTTGATTTATGATTTCTGTTTTTAGGGTTTTTTTCTCTCTTTTTCTATATAAACCATGTAAAAGCTTCCATCTTGTCAGAAGTTTGGTATACCATGTTAAGAGATACCATGATAAAGCTGAGGAGCTTGACATAGGTGGGACAGGAAATGATGTCAAATGAGGTGCAATTTAAGAAGCAGGCCTGTTTATGTCTGGAAAAGAGAAAACATAGGTGAGATGTGACAGCTACCTTCAGATATTCAAAGGGATCCCATGTGGCCAAGGAATAGACTGACTCTGTGCTAACTCCCAGGCTATTACTAGGACCAGGGTAGACAAATTGAACCTGCCTGTGCTGCAGAGAGGAAGATACTACTTCATTTCTAAGGTTCTTTTCAACCATAGATTTCAGTCAATATAAATGTCTTGGTTTGCCAGGCTGCTATGACAAATACCCCACAATGGGTTGGCTTAACCATAAAGCATTTATTGTCTCATGGTTTTGGAGGCCAGAAGGCCAAAATCAAGGCATCAGCAAGGCTATGCTTTCTCTCCAAAGTCTGTAACTTTCTGGCACTGGCTTGCCAGAATCCTTGGGGTTCCTTGGCTTGCATCTCTCCTTCTCGTGTCTACTCTTCCAGTTTCTGCTGACTTCTCACTTCTTCCTGTATGGGAATTTTTGACCAAATTTTTCCTGCTTACCAAGAACTCTGGAAATATAAATTAAGGCCCACCCTGATTCATTTGGACCACACCATAATTAAAAATAATAACTTCAAAAGGTCTATTTATACTTGCATTCACACCCATGGGAACATGGATTAAGAGTAACAACATGTCTTTCTTTGGGGTACATAATTCAATCTGTCATAGTAAATAAGATTGAAATGTGAGATATAAAACAGTTTTGCCAAAAAATTTAGTGTCTATAAGAATTGAATGGAACACTTGTTAAAATGCAGATAGCTGAACCTAGAAATTTTGATTAAGTTTGGTGTAAGTTCTAGCATTCCATGTTTTTATGTAGATTAAAGTTCAGATCACATTTTGAGGACAGTGTGTACTCTTTAGATAAAATGAGTTTAATATACTAGTCTCTAGAAGTTTATGGTTTGACCTTAGGATGTATTTTATGCAACCCATTCTTTATCGATAGTATCCAACTCTTTAAAATGTTATTATTATATAATACACTGGTTTGAGTAAATGCAATCACTATGTAACTTTTGTTGATATAATTTAGTGTTTTGAAAAGATATGGAAAATATTACCTCAGTGTCACTGAATGAAGGAAGCAATTGAAGGCAACAATTCTACATAAAACTGAGTCAATTTGGATGCACAGGTTAGACACAAAGATGGCGTTAGAAGTGAAACATAAAGGGGAGTGGGAGCAGGAATAGGCAAGGAAAGTCTTCAGACTGAGATGAGGTGAGACACCTGTGAAATTTGAGAGAGGGAAAGAAAGAGGATTGGGTATGGAGAGCCTCAGACTGATCCAGTTCTGAGAATTTATCAGCCAGTCCAAAGGACAAATCTGGTACAATCAGTTGACCACAGAAAAGTCCATTGGTGGTCATACATGGCTGGGCCTGGATTCCCCCATGTTTCTCAGCCACTGACTGGGAGCTTCCTGTGAGAATGTTGCCTCTGCTCCACCACTGCAGCAGATCTGAAGTGCTGCAGCTGTGGCTGTTGACTAACTACACTCCTTGCAACAGGTTCTCTCTTGAAAGGAGACTCAGTAATGTATTTTCATGGCCGCTACAAACCCCAAACACTGTTGTTGTTTTTATCCTAAGGGCCTGATCCTTCCAATGGTGATTGGCTGGGGAAGTGAGCATGCTTACTTAGGGGCATAATTTGACCTTATCTGTGCTGATTTCCTTGACTTTTGTTTGACTCCACTTTTATTGCTTTAAGTCTCTCAGCTTACATTTCATCCTTTTTCCATAAATCATATTGTTATAGCTTGCTAAATTCTGCCAAACAATATACCAGAAATGAGTTGGCTTTTACAATGGGGATTTATTAACTTATGAGTTACAGTTCTGAGGCCGTGAAAGTGTCCAAATCAAGGCATCATCAGAGATGCTTTCTCACTGGACTGCAGCTGTGGGTCATCAGGTACATGGCGGCATGATCAGAAAATACACAGCTGTGGGTGATTAGGCCTATGGCGGCATCCCCTTATCTCTTCTTTCTCCTCCCCATTACTTTTAGCTTCTGGCTAAAGTGGCTTCATCTCAGCTTCCATGTTCCATGTTGATTTCAGCTTCTGGCTCTCAGGGCCTTCTTTCTCAACTTCTGAGTTCTGCCCTGTCTCAGCAGCGTTTTTCCTGTACCTGTGGCTTTTTATTCCTCAGTTTATAAAGGACTCCAGTAAGAGGATTAAGACCCACCCTGGGTCATCCAATCTAATCAAAGGCCCTTAACAGAAGTAATTTAATAAACAGAAGTAATTTAATAAAAAGAAGTAATTTAATAAAAAGGTCCCACCTACAATATGTTTACATGCACAGGAATGGATTAGCTTTAAGAAAAGGATTTTCTGGGGTCCACAAAAGATTCAAACCACCACACATATGTACAATATGAATGATTCTATTCATGTGTAATTTTGTTTAAAACTGTACAGAAATATCCTTGTCAGGATGTGATGATTAAAAAATGTTTTTTAAAGGTGTGGGTTCTAAAAATTCAAGAATCTTTCATGTTATTGCTCTAGTATGGCGGCAAGAAGAACTTACACGCATTAACCAATCTTTCACTGGCGCTGAAAGGAAAGCTGCTTTGTGTGAACTTCTGGAGAAAGAGACACAAATAATTGCTTCCATTGGTAGACATAGATACATCGCTGATGTGGAGAACCAGGAAGCATCAATACAAGATTTTTTGGATAAGGTTAGTAAAGTATCTATTATTTAAATATGAATGTATCCTGAATTTAAAAATGTAGAATAATGAACTAAAGAAGGGAATGATATTGAAAGAATTTGCATGTACTTCGTTTAGCATTTTGGTGACATATTTCTTTAAATTCTATATTTTCATCTAAATTCTACATTTCTTTAAATGTAGAATTTAAAGAAATATGTCACCAATCATCCTTCTTCTTATAGAGCTTTAGATTTTAACTGCAGCCTAGAATAAAGATTGACAAGTAAAATGAAATTAACATGTTCTTAACCAAAGGGGTTTGGCCATGAAAGAAAAGATGGAGACACATTCCTTGTGACTCTATTTACATTTAGGCTGGCTATAGAAATTGAACAATTAGCATACCTCAAGAAAATGCATAGTATTGAAGTCATAAAACATCTGGGTCCAGGGGCCCAGATAGTAAGCAATCTGGGGGAAATAGCTATAGAGCAGTGTTTTTGCCTTTGCTCACCAGGTCATTACTGACTGGAAATTTCTGACCAAAATGGTATATGATTATTGAAAACCATAAAAACATACAATTCAAGGAAAAACTAAAGTGATTAACCTTTTGTGGTGAAACTGCCTGTTTGATATTGAATAGCCTGTTTCCATAGTGATCACATCCTTTTATAAACCAGATCTTTCCAAACAATTAAAAGCTAATCCAGCCAAAAGAAGAAAAGGAAGGCAGTTTTCCAAGATATTAGCCTGTAATGATTCTAATTCTTTGATTCTTATTATTTGACATCATTCATTCTTAAGAAAACACACCATATTTTTTGATACTATAAGTGCCCTCCTCTCTTCTTACTTATTACACAATCTATTTGATTTCAGTTTGTCCTGTTCCTATAACTACTACTTGCATCCTGGAACTCCCTACATTTCCAGGCCATACATTTCTTAGGAACGTACAAATCATATTTCAGTTGTCTTCAGGCATTGCTCTTTGGATGTTCCAAGAGGACACCTCATGTTGCATCATCATCTTCCCTGCCCCATCTCCCAAACTCCAAAACAGATCCTGTTCTGTAGCATTTATATAATCTATCTCTATGAATGTTTCTTCATCTACTCAGCTGCACCAGACAGAAACCTGCATGTTATTCTTGACATCCCCATCTAGTCACCAACCTGATTGTTCTATTACTTTGATATCTCTTTAATTTTTATTCCTTTCTGAACCCACTGCCTATAGGGAAATGGCTCTGCCATGGTGCCTTGATGATGATATTGAATATATCCTAATAGACCAAGGAGGCAAAGGCTTAAACTGCAACTAATTTGAGTTTTGGCAGAATGCCTAGTGATCCTCCCAGGCTATGAGACCATGAGACCATGAGACCATGAGACCATGAGACCATGAGAGGCTTCTGAGGAACTGCTATGGGGATATAGGCCTCCTTTTGCCTCCCTATCTCTCCTGGGAGGATGTCATGGGACAGGCCTTGCCTTTTCTTGTGTGTGAGCTTGGCACTGACTTAATGGAATCTGCATTTCCTTCTCATCTGGATTACTTTATGTCTCAAATTGTGCTCTTGGCCCCCAGTCTTGTTACTCTGTTCCCTCCTCCATACCGCTAGTAGAGTGACCTTATAGAATGCAACTATGACCCAGCCTTTCCAGATTGTCCTGAGGGAAGGATGGAAATGTCTTCCATAAGAACTTGTAGAAATCAAGGGGAAGGCTTCTTGTGGTCTCAGGTTTTGGTATTGGAGTTCTAAGTCCAAGGTCACCTCAATTAATCTCATTATGCCTCTAGGTTGAGATTCAGAGGAAATGGACATTTTGGCTGGTCCAAGAGAATTTTGTCTCAGCTTTGACCAAAATGTTGTACTAGGGCAGGAAAAACACAACCACAGAATGGAACAGCCACACTTGAACTCGGGCCCCAGTCAATTCATATGGCCTAATTAATCCATTCTTTAAAAATACCTACTAATATCTTTCAGCCTGCTTCTAATGAGTTATAGTAAATGAGAAAATTCATCATTATTCCAAAACAAAATCATTTTAATTACTTTTTTGTATATGATGCCTGTATTAGCCAAGAGGGGTACTAATGCAAAATACCAGAAATAGGTTGGTCTTTATAAAGGATATTTATTTTGGGTAGAAGTCCACAGTTACCAGGCCATAAAGCTTAAGTTTCTTCCCTCACCAAAGTCCATTGCACATGTTGGAGCAAGACAGCTGCCAACGTTTGCCAGGGTTCAGACTTCTTGGGTTCCTCTCTTCCCGGGGCTGTTTCTCCTCCGGGCTCAGCGCCTCTGCTTCCTCCACAAGGTCAGCTGTAGACTATGAGGCTCTCTAAGGCTTTGCTTCTCTCCACAAGGACATCTGTACTCTCTCAGGCGAACGGCTCGTCTCTTTCCCGGGGCTTTTTCTCCTTCCTTACGACCAAGCTCCTCCGTTTGTTCGCCTCCCTGGCTCCAGCATCAAAACTCCAACATCAGAACTGCTCCCTCTGTCCTTTGCCTTGCCTTTTATATTTGATTCCCCCACCCACTTAGGGGTGGGGCTCAGCACCCTACTGACGTGGCCCAAAGCCCCAATTATAACTTAATCACGCCCAGATGAACAGATCAGTTTACAAGCATAATCTAATATAGATTTTCGGCAGTCATAATTACATCAAACTGCCAAACGGCTACAATGCCATACTTTAGAAAGTATGCCATACTTTAAGATAGATTTTGTAGTTGTGATTTTGTTGTAAATACTTATAAAATGTCTTCATGTCTAGCATTGTATCTAATACTTGGAGGAATCAGTAAAATGTGTTGACTTCATAAAAGTTGATTGAAGTAACTTATTATCCTAGAGGTTTTTTTTATTTGAAAGGAAAAGTAGCTTATAATTCATTCCTGAAACAAGACAAAGTCATATTTCTTCAGATGTCAAAACTAACAATCAGAGCCATAACACAGATATTAAAATCCACATTTAGCACCATAACATATAGATATGTAAAGAGATATATTTACCTTCCTATAATTGGGAAATAACTCTTGAGAATAAAATTTGATGTTTTGGTTTTATTTGAACTTATTTAGTCCAAATATTATGTCATCTATTGAGCCAGTACTTTATTTTGTAATTTTTTTTATTGTGAACATTGAATTTCTTGGAGTAATGAATTATATTTAAATTGGTTCAATCAAGGCATTGAAATAATCATTTATTATAAATTCTCTGCTAAGCTCTAATTCTTAATAG
>JAQZBX010022821.1:0-31251 GCA_029593785.1 Cabassous unicinctus | reverse complement strand
TCAATTTGTTAATGTGGTGTATTACATTGATTGATTTTCTTATGTTGAACCAGCCTTGCATACCAGGAATAAATCCCACTTGGTCGTGATGTATAAGTCTTTTGATATGCTGTTGGATTCGATTTGCAAGTATTTTGTTGAGAATTTTTGCATCTATGTTCATTAGAGAGATTGGTCTGTAATTTTCTTTTCTTGTAGAGTCTTTATCTGGCTTTGGTATTAGGGTGATGCTGGCTTCATAAAATGTGATAGGTATTTTCCCTCCTCTTCAACTTTTTGGAAGAATTTAAACAGAATTGGTGTTAATTCTCTTTGAAATGTTTGGTAGAATTCACCTGTGAAGCCATCTGGTCCTGGACTTTTCTTTGCTAGGAGATTTTTGATGACGGATTCAATCTCCTCAAATGTGATTGGTTTGTTAAGTTCTTGTATTTCTTGTAGCGTCAATGTACGTTGGTTAAGCATTTCTAGAAATTTGTCAATTTCGTCTAGGTTGTCTAGTTTGTTGGCATATAGTTTCTCATAATGTCCTCTTATGATTCTTTTTATTTCTGTGAGGTCATTTGTAACTTCCCCCCTTTCATTTCTGATTGTATTTATTTGCATCTTTTCTCTTTTTTTCTTTGTTAGTCTAGCTAGGGGTTTGTCAATTTTATTGATCTTCTCAAAGAACCAGCTTTTGGTTTTGTTGATTCTCTATTGTTTTTTTGTTCTCATTTTCATTTATTTCTGCTCTAAACTTTATTATTTCTTTCATTCTGCTTGCTTTGGGATTGGTTTGCTGTTCTTTTTCTAGTTTCTCTACTTGTTCGGTTAAATCTTTGAGTTTAGCTCTTTCTTGTTTTTTAATATAGGCATTTAGGGCTACAAATTTCCCTCTCAAGACTGCCTTCGCTGTATCCCATAAGTTTTGATATGTTGTGTTCTCATTTTCATTTGTCTCAATATATTTACTGATTTCACTTGCAATTTCTTCTTTGACTCACCGATTATTTAGGAGTGTGTTGTTCAGTCTCCACACATTTACGAATTTACTTTTTTCTGTCTGTTATTGATTTCTAGTTTCATTCCATTATGATCTGAGAAGGTGCTTTGTATAATTCCAATCTTTTTATGTTTATTGAGAGCGAATTGTGACCTAACATGTGGTCTATTTTGGAGAAAGATCCATGGGCACTTGAGAAGAATGTATAACCCCCTGAGTTTGGGTGCAGTGTTCTGTATATGTCTGTTAGGTCTAACTTGTTTTATCATATTGTTCAAGTTTTCTGTTTCATTGTTGATTAGTTGTTCTATCTAATGATGTGAGTGGGGTGTTGAAGTCTCCAACGATTATTGTAGAAATGTCTATTTCTCCATTCAGTTTGCCAGAGTTTGTCTCATATATTTTCGGGCACCCTGGTTAGGTGCATAGATATTTATGACTGTTATATCTTCCTGGTGGATCGTCCCTTTTATTAATATATAATGGCCTTCTGTATCTCTTAAAACTTTTTTGCATTTAAAATCTGTTTTGTCTGATTAGTATAACTACCCCTGCTCTTTTCTGGTTACTATTCGCGTGGAATATCTTTTTCCAACCTTTCACTTTCAGCCGGTTGTATCCCTGGGTCTAAGGTGAGTTTCTTGTAAGCAGCATATGGATGGCTCATGTTTTTTTACCCATTCTATCAGCTTGTATCTTTTGATTGGGGAGTTTAATCCATTCACATTCAATGATATTACTGTAAATGCACTATTTAATTCCTCCATTTTATTCTTTGGTTTTCATATGTCATCTTGTTTTTGTTTCTCTTTTTACTCTTTTGGTTATCCTTTCTGCTATTTTTTCTTCTATACTCTCCTCCAAGCCTCTTTCTCCTGTCTTTTTCTTTCAGATTCTAAGGCTTCCTTTAATATTTCCTGCAAAGGTGGGTCCTTTTTTTGCAAACTCTCTTAGTTTCTGTTTGTGAATATTTTATACTCACCTTCAGATTTGAAGGACAGTTTTGCTGGATAAAGAATTTTCAGCTGGCAGTTTTTCTCTTTCAGTTTCCCAATTGTATCATACCACTGTCTTCTCGCCTCCATGGTTTCTGAAGAGAAATCTGCACTAAGTCTTACTGAACGTCCCTTGTACATGATCGTTTGCTTCTCTCTTGCTGCTCTGAAAATTTTCTCTTTATCGTTGACATTTGACATTCTGAGTAGTATGTGTCTTGGCACAAGTCTATTTAGATTTATTCTCAGTGGGGTACAGTGTGCTTCTTGGACATGTAAGTTCATTTCTGTCGTGAGAGTTGGGAAATTTTCAGCTATTATTTCCTCAAATACTCTTTCTGCCCCTTTTCCCTTCTCTTCCCCTTCTGGAACTCCCATGACACGTATGTTTTGCATTTTGTGTAGTCATTCATCTCTCTGAGCCCCTGCTCAATTTTTTTCCATTCTTTTCTCTCTCTGTTCTTTTCTCTCTTCAATTTTAGCTGCTCTGTCTTCGGTATCACTTATTCTTTCTTCTATCATTTTGAGTCTGCTGTTGTATGCCTCAAATGGGTTTTTGACCTCACCTATTGTGTCTTTCAGTCCCATGAACTCTGTTACATTTATGTTCAGGATTTCAAATTATTCTTTGTGTTTGCTCAATGTCTTCTTGATGTCATTTATCTCTTTAACTATATTGTCTTTCAACGCATTAATTTGATTTTGGAAATTTGTGCTCATCTCGCTGATTAGTTCTCTCAAATTCTGCATCTCTTCTGGGACTTTGATGTCTTCTGTTTTCTTAGTATGGCTCATAATTTTTTGCTGGTGTTTAGGCATCTGGTTAGGATATATTTTATTCAGATGCTCAATCTCTTTCTCTTTTATAGGGATTTAGTTACCACATCTCTTTGATTTTTGGCTCAACCTGGATTGTTAGGATTGTCCTGCTGGTTGCTCAAAACTGGGCACTGGACCCAGTAATTGGTTATAGAGTTACTTCCTAGGGCCTTGGACAGGGAGGCTATAGAGGCCAGGAAAAGCCTCTCCTACTTATTTTTAATTTTCTTATGTGCACTTCCTTTGTCTGCCAGGATATGGCGCTCTTTGGCAGCTCTCAATTCAATGCCTAGTCGGAGTGTATTTGTTGTGACACAGACCAGATCAATGTGATAGAGCTTCCTGTCTGGAAGTGAAGAGCCTTGTAATTCAAACTTTCTGAGACAGTTTTCCAGTCTTCTCTGGCAGCCCCCTCCCTTTTCCCAGCTAGGAAATATTCCCACTCCCTTCTGAGTCTTCAACAATCAGTCCCTGTTAGTAAAGGAGGAGATTGGGAGGTTTGCATATCTTTAGCCCCTTGCAGGCTCCAAGGCAAACAATGGCGCAGCCCCACCTGGCCTGGAAGGGCTCTCGGACAGGGCAGACCAAACCTTGGAGTCAAAGCCAAGTCAGCCCGAGTCAGCCCCAGGCTCTCTCTCCCCTCTCCTGTGGAGTCCTCAACAATTAGTCCAGGCTAGAAGAAAGGGAGATTGCTGAGGGTCGGATTTTTCCAGTCCTTCACCGGCTCCCAGGGCAAACCACCATGTGGTCCCACCTGTCCTGGAAGGGCCCATGGGGCACCGCAGCCCAAATCTGCAGGTCAGAACCTGAGTCAGCCTTAGGCTGTGTCCCTCTCTCTCCCCTTTCCAGGGGTGGTAGATCCCTGGAGCCCCCTTTGTCTGTAGTCGCAGGCCCAGAGGCCCAAGAATTCTAAAGTCTTTAGTGTGGGGGAGGGTGCTGGCAGCAGCAGCTGCTGGTTCCAACTCAGGGTTCTGTCGTCCCGATTTCCCTCTTTTTTCCCTCTCTCCTCTGGGTGGTGAGCAGACTTCACCTGCTGTCCTAAACTCTCGAAGATCTTTTTCGGGGCTGTTTCAGCCTGTCCTCTAGCTATTTTTCTGGAGAAGAGATTCCTGTGTCTTACTAGTCCGCCCTGCTCATACACTTTTAATGATGACATGTACAACTGAAAAACTTGGAAGACCACTGGATTAAAAGTTGAACATTTGGAAGAAATCTGATCAGTGCATTCACTATCTTTATTAAGTGACTGAAAACTAGAATTATTTCATCATATCTTTATAGATAAGATAGAGGTTATACTTGAAAGTGGGTTATTAATAACCGGTTGTGCCTAGACAGCCATGGTTTTAAAATTGTGAGAAATTTAGGAACCAGTAATGGATAAGAGTCAGCCTCTAGAGTAGAATTGCTTATCTGTTAATCTCTGCTTCAGTCATGCTAACTACAACCTGGGGCAAGTTAGTTAACATATTGCACCTCAGTTTCCCCAACTGTCAGATAAAGATCATATTAGTACTTTCTACATAGGGCGATTTTCAGGATTAAATGCAAAATATATATAAGCATTTAGATCAGTGCCTGTCATTTAGTAAGCACGTAATGAATGTTAACTAATAGTAACCTGACTGGTTAAATTTGAAAACACACACACACAAACACTAACCTTGCAACCTACCTCTCCTTCCTGGTTAACAGGGGTCAGTACACCTCAGTCTACATGGGGAAGCTAAATAAATGCTAACTGGAGTGAGGAAAGATTTTCAGTGTTTGAGGAAACATCAAGGCTTAACCAGAAAGTTTTTGTAAAATGGTATTGAGCAAAATCAATTGCCATTAAGCAATTAGTAAGAAGCGTAGGTAGAGAAAAGAAATAAAATATTTTTTATATTAAATAATACATTTAAAATGTCTAAAAGCAATTTAAAACGTTGAAGGACTTTCTTTGCTTTTATATATAATTTTATGGTTATTAACACATGACTCCAATAAAATTATATGATCGCCATGACAAGTTGGGTTTGTTTTCCTCACATGTAAAATATACACAACATTATTTTTACCTGCCTTACATATCGGAAGGGGTTACAGCAGGATCAAATGTGAAAATATATATGAAAATCCAATACGTATTACCAGTCATATCTAAAGCACCCCATAAATCTATAAATGACAACATCAGAAAATGAAGGACAAAAAAAGCTAAAAAACGTTTTGCTATCGTTGTACCAAATTTCAGTTTAACCTCCAATTTAATTTACAGGTAATTAGCTTAACACTGGAAAAGAGTAATTTACTGATTCAATCTCTAATATACATTTATAATTTAATTATTAATTTCCTTTAAAACACTAAAGAAATAAAAATGTATGCTTTTGCTCCTGAGACCAACCACAACTTTTAAAAAATCTTTATTGTTAACTAGGGCATAAATACAGAAGAGCATATATAATATATAAATATATTTAAAATATAAAATAATATTTTACAAATATACACTCGAATGATCACTATCCAGATTGAGTAATAGAATACTGCAGATACCCCAGAATGCCTGTGCACCCCTCTCCAATCACATTCCCCTTCTCTCCAAGGAGACAATTATCCTGATTTTTGTGAACATTATTTCCTTGTTCATCTTTAAATTTTACCAACTATGTATGACAAACAGAATACTCTTATGATACCATTTGATTTTGCTTACTTTGAATTTTCTATAAATGAAAATATAGTATATATGTTCTCATAGAAGGACATTTTAAATGGTAATGCTCTGAAGCAGAGACCTTGAGAATTCGTGGTGCACAATCTTGCCAAGAAAAGCCACTTGCTCACCTAAATGACCAAGAACATATTTCAAATTCTGCCTTGATGTTTCAGGGATAAGAAGAGGAATGAACCTTCCTATTTACAGATGATCTAATAATAATGTTATTGTTTATTAAGTGCTTACTATATGCCAAGTGCTTGACATATATCAACTTTTTTCTTTTCCTTACTTTTTAACATGAAAATGTTCAAAACTACAGAAAAGAACAGATAGAATAATATAATGAAAATCCATATACACATCATCCAGTTTAACATTTGTTAACATTTTCTATATTTTTCTGAAAGATTTAAAAAATAAATATAGATATCATTTCACCCCTAAGTACATCATTATGCATGCTAAAAAGTACATTTTCCTATACAAGCACACTATCATCACACCTAAAAAATAGCAATAATTGTCTAATATCATCTAACACCCCAGTCCATTTTCAAATTTCTCCAATTGTCCCCCAAATATCTTTTACATCTGGTTTATTAAACCAGAATCAATCAAGAACATGATAATTGCACTTAGTTATTATGTCTCAAGTTTCTTTTACCCTAGAACAGCCCTCCTTCATCCCTGCCTTTTTTTTAAAATGACATTGACTTATCTAAGAGATTGACCATCTGTGTCGCAGATGTCCCACCTTCTGAATTTTTCTGATTCTTTTCTCTTAGCATTTTTTTTTTAAAGATGTATTTCTTTTATTTATTCCACCCCCACCCCCACCGCCAGTTGTTTTTGTGCTTGCTGTCTGCTCTTTGTGTTCATTTGCTGTGTGTGCTCTCAGTGTCTGCTTGTCTTCTCTTTAGGAGGCACCAGGAACCAAACCTGGGACCTCCCATGTGGAAGAGAGGCTCTCAATCACTTGAGTCACCTCAGCTCCTGCTTTGTTGTGTCTCTTATTATCTTTGTTCTTTGTGTCTCCTTGTTGCATAATCTTGTTGCATCAGCTCGCCACACCTACCCATCATGCCAGCTTGCTGTCTTGCTCGTCTTTTCCAGGAGGCACTAGGAACCAAACCTGGGACCTCCCATGTGGTAGGTGGGAGCTCAATCGCTTGAGCCACATCTGCTTCCTATATTTTATTCTTCTATCCTTGTAGTTCCTGGAACAGGAAGAGAGATTTAAGACTTGATAATACTGAGGCTAAAGGTTTTTGGAAACAATATTTCATAGATGATGCTGGTGCATGGTCAAAAGACCCATAATGTCAGGTTAGTCCATATTTAGTGATGACAAGATTGATCTGGGTTAGGTGTTTAGGGCCAGACTCTTTCACTGTCAGGTTATGTTATTCCCTGATAATCAAAAAGTAGTTTGTGGGGAGGATAATTTGGCATCATGTGAATATCCTGTTCCTATCACACTTTCTCCAAATGGATTTAGGATTCACTGACAATCCTGATATGAATCAATTATTTCATTAGTGGCTGCATAATAGTGATTTTCTAATTCTAGCATTCATTTCACATTATTTAGCTGGCATACTTTTGTAAGAGGACTGTTTCCTCATCAGTTGGGGCTTTTAGTTACCCTCAAATAGAACTGCCACTAGAAAGGCATCAATGTTATTTCCTTAAATTATCACTTTTCAAAGTAAAGAGTTGGTGTAATGGTAATCACCAATAGTGGCAAATGAGTTGTTTTCTTTTTATCCTAGAAATCACCTAGAATAAGTTTTATTTATCAGATAAATAAATGGAGGCCTGATGAGGCTTTAACACCCTCTTAATTCTTACTGTTCTTACTGCCAGAGTGTCTTAGTTTCTTTGGGTTGTTGTAACAAAGCATCTCTAACTGAATGGCTTAAAACAACAGCCATTTATTGTCTCTCAGTTCTGGAGGTTAGAAATCCAAAATCAAGGTGCCAGCAGGGCCATGTTCCCTCTTAAATCAGAGAATCCATTCCATGTGTCTCCACTGGCTTCTGGTCAGTGGCTGGCAATCCATAGCATTCCTTGGCTTGTGGCAGCATCACTCAATCTGGCCTTCTCTGTCTCTCGCTATCTCTGTGTCTCCTCCTGTGTCCAAATTTACAACCCAGTTTGGTCTCATCTTAACTAATATCCTGAAATGTCCTGTTTCCAAATGTGGTCACATTCAAGAGCTCTAGGGTCAGGGCTTGAGCATATCTTTTTGGGGGACACAATTCAAGCCATAACCCTGCGTGAAGCCACTCTTTCTCTTTATTCCCCCGAATCATCAATGTTCCATATGTGTTACTGACTGTCAGCTGTGTGCCAAAATGCATCCTCCCTGTTCTCTCATTGTAATGAAAGAGTCACTATGGGTCTGGCCAACTACATTGCAGGTCTCTTCCTCTCCTACAGAGAGGTGTAGGCACCTCGCTGAGCTGTAGTTAGTGGAATGTGAGAAAAAGGGATGAGTGCACTTCCAAGATTGGGTCCATAAAAGAAGTGCATTCATGCTTCTCTGTGCTCTTTTCCCTTTTATTTTGTGGCTTAACCTATAAAATAAATTTTGTAATTCATATAGTTGAAAAGTCCGAAGGTAGGACTTTTTCAGGAATCCAGAGCCATTTCTCTACAGTTCTGTCACCTCTGCCCTTCACATGGGTTGGCTTCATTCTCAGGCTTGCTTCATTATTTGTGGCAGCAAAAATAGCCATGTCAGTTTCAGATCTTCTATCCCTATGCCACCCAAATGAGGTTTTTAACGTTTATTTTTGTTTGACTTTCTTTTTTTGGAGAAAGACTTTTATATGTTTGATGTTTTCAATCAATTGCAGTAATTGTTATTTTTGATGCTCAAATTGCCCAAACTTTGGCCATAGGGAGAAAGGACCTCATTTTTCTTAGGATAGTTCCTGAGTTTCTGGCACATGTGCTTCTTATTCATTCCCAGCTCCTGACCTGGCATCAGCCATTTCTTCAAGGAGCCCTGATAATTCTTAGTGGGGAGTGGTACTGATACCAAGCAAAAGCAGGTTCTTTTCTCTCCATGCTTCTTTAAAGCCAATTCCTGAGACACCGGGGTTTCAAAGAGAGAAAGAGTTTTATTGGTTGTGCAAGCAATGGAGCACAGTGGCCTCCTGGTCCAAAACTGCCTCTATGATCTGCAGAAACTCTAATATTTTATAAGATCGGGGTGCTAATGAGTAATTGGGGTGCAGCTGAACACAGGTTCCTTCATTAATAAACATTAAGGGGCTAAATGGGATGGACCTGGGTAAGGTAGCTAACTAGGGTCAGTCACAAAGGTTTGGAATAAGGGTATACAGAACAAAAATCAGTTACAACGTCTTTCCTATGGATATTAAACAGAGGTGGGTGGAGTGGTTACCATCCCAATACTGAGCATACACAAGGGTGAGTTCAATCTAGAATTGCTTTCGCAACAGTAAGATTACACAAGGGTGAGCCTAATCTATAGAGGAGGGTAAAGTCAATCTAGAATCACCATCACAATAGTAAGCTTACACAACAGACCACTCTAGCTAGCTTCAGTAATTTCAGATATTAATTATGCTATTGGTAATAGAAGAAGCATCTGTGTAATGATCCATTAATCATAATAATTTGTTAATACCTAACTCTTGGTTATAGTATTTGGAAACAAACTCTGGGTGCCAAGGATTGCCATTGCTTCTCAGCCAAGTTCATATTCATATTTTCAATTTAAAGGGTTTTTACTTAATTTTGTCTTTATACTTGCCTATCTTTTCTTTTACATTGTTTTTGCTAATAACATTAACAAAATTATTCTTTTAATTCTCACACCTATCTTGTTAGGCATTTCTGATCATAATTTATGTTATGATCCCCATTTTAAAAAGAGGAAACGGAGACGAGAAGAGCCCAAAGTTGTGTGGCACTAAAGGCAGGCTCAGGATTTGAACCTGGGCACGTTACTTCCATCAGGGAAGGAAGCAACAAGAATTCAGATGGCTTCTCCAGGACGTGAAGCGTCCTTAGAACAGGGACCCGGGGGATGAACAGGGGTGAGAGGGCGGGAACTAGCGGGCGGGGTGCACTGACCAGTCCTGTACAGGTTTAAAGGAGCCGGGATCGCGGGACGCGGGGCAAGGGCGCATGGCCGAGTGCTTCACCTCAGATCTAACCTAAAGCAGAGACACTTTTGGCCGAGGAACCACACTAGCGCAACCCAACGGAGAGAAAACTGGGAGCGGCAGCCCGACACGGTGACCTTCAGCTCAATCCCACTCTACCTGCCCACTACAGCCGGGAATTCTCGCCCCCATCTCCGCCTCCGCGTAGTGCCCGCCCACCCGCCAATCAGAGGGAACCGTGAGCAAGGGGGCAGGGCGACAGGGAGCATATCCAATAAGGAGCCAGCCCGGGGTCGCCTCAGGACCGAGCATTTTAGAGTCCAAGTAGTGGGCGGTGAGGAAGTATTGGCGGGTGACCAATCATGGAGGCCGGTTAAGGTCGGCATCCAATGAGGAGAGCACTCGCTCCCCAACGCGCCTGGCCCATTCCTCCTGCCTTTCCCTCAGCCCAAAAGACCGCTGCGCTGTGGGCAGTGGACTGCTCGGTCCCAGTTCGGCAGGCACCGAGCTGCGGTCCCAGTGAGCTCCTTACCTGCTCCTGATTGATCCCCAGGCCGTACAGGCGTCTGGTGGGACATGGCGGGCTCCGACTGCGGGAGTTTCCAGGAAAGGGATGAGGAGAGTTTTCTGTATTTCGCCTACGGCAGCAACCTGCTGACTGAGAGGATCCATCTCCGAAACCCGTCGGCCGCGTTCTGCAGCGTGGCCCGCCTGCAGGTCAGTGCTCCCCGCCCGACCCCTGGCACGTCGTACCCTTTTTACCGAAGAGGGAGCTGGAATTCAGAGGAGTGGCTTCCTCAGGGACACGCTTCGGCAGAGCTGGGCCAGGAATCCAGTTCTTCCGGATACGAGGACATCAAATCCCTCTTAATGACCTGCCGGTGCCCCGTGGGCATCTCCACAACAGCCCACTGCCCTGCGTTTGACTCGTGTGCTGCCCATTGTGCGAGCCCAGCCACGTGCTCTCAGGCTGCCAGGAGCGCCCCGCTCCTCCCCTTTACACGTGCTGCTCGTTCTGCACAGGTCTGGCAGAACGCTATGCTACATATGCCCATGCCTCTCTTTTGCCTGCTAACTCACGGGCATCCTCCCAGAACCCTGAGAAGCCTTCTTCCACCCAAGTAGGGGGATTAGCTGCTGTCTGATCTGCACACACATCTTTGGTACAGGAGGAGTCACCTGGTATTTTACCTGACTTTTGCTCCTGCTCTGGGAGGTCCTGAAAGCTGGAATCATATCTTATTCACTATCCCCTGTCCTCAGTTAGGGCAAGTGGATGAACATAACCATCCTCAGTAAATCATTGCTCTTCAGTACAGTACAGGCATTTGTTTATCATCTGTTCTTCCAGCACTTATCTGTAGATACAAAGATAACTAAGGACCTCCCAGTCTATAGGAGAGACATGCAAACCAATTGTGTACAAATCCTTTTGATGATGTTGAACTAGACAGACACGGTCTCTGGTTACTCCTCGGGGCTCTTAGTGGCAAGCAACAGAAACTGGCTGATTTAAGCAGAAAAAAGAATTGTGTAGAAAGGCTTTTGCAGAGGTCACAGAAGGACCAGGAAGGCAGGAGCACAAAGCTGACAAAAAAGGCAGGCTTAAAGGGATGCAGCAACCAGAACAGAGCCAGCATCATACGATAGAACCGGTCCAGAGAGCCAGTGCTGCACCACTGCTGAACTTCGTAAATGTGAAGGTGGCATCGTGCATCACCAGCACTGCCTGCATGGAGCCTGCCTGCATTGGCACTATATCTCCTGTGGGAGCCAAGGGACCACAATCCCCCCCCCCCACCCCTTAAATGAAACACAGCCTGAAGCACATAGCCACAGGCAATTCCTGGACACTCACTGGTTAAAAAGAAACAAGCCTACTGCAAACTTTAATCTTCTCAAGGCTGTGTTTTTAACATCACCCCAGTTGTGCACCTCACTTGTAACTTTTGCAGAAACTCTGTTCTCATACCCTATGGAATGTCTTTATCCTGAGACCCCCTATATTTCCCCTCCTTTCCTTGCTTCTTTGCGGAGCGCTATCTTCATTCTTCAACCAGCCACCATTGAAGCTTCTCCTGTTTGTAAGTCCCAGTAAAGCTCATGTCTAACTATTTGCCTGATGGGTTCTTTGGTCTTACAGCTGCCCCAACCCATGCCCTTCAAAGTTGGGTTGAAACACCTCCCTAGTCCCTGAAACCCACACGTGGCACCACCACCACCACCACATGGTGTCCCTGCTGTCTAGCACTAGCTTCTAATTCAAAGCCCCTGATCAGAATCCTTATTGGCTAACTTTCCGTCATATGCCCATGCCCTGGCTTCAAGTGAAGCCAGGAGAACCAAATTCTGGTCTTTGGAGCTCTTCTAAAATGGGGATGGGCTCTGACACTCCCTCCTCATAAGGTAGAGAAGAAGGTTCAGGTGCTTATAGTAATGGGGTTGGGGTGGGGTTTGGGGGACAGAGAGAAAGAAAAATCAAACAAATGGTTATTCAGTTACAGATATGTTCAGTGTTAAAAGGGAGACATGCAAATTGCTGTGGGAGTGGGGGAATCCAACATGAGCGGAATGCTCAGGAAAGCTCTCCCTGAAAATGCTACTTTTAATCTAAGACCTTGAATCAATTTAAAGGAGGAGGAGAGCAAAGAAAACAAAAGGAACAGTATATGCAAAGGACCTGAGGAAGAAAGAAGCTGGATCTTCCAGCCAGTGTGGCTGGAATTCAGTGAATGAGGGGGATGAGGGAAAGGCAGGGAAGGGCTAGATCTTACAGGACACAGGACTGGACTTTCTCTCAAGAGCATGAGAAAACCCATTGCAGAATTTAAGCAAATAAAAGGTCAGGTTTACATCTTTGAAAACTCCTTCTGGTTATGGAAAATAGATGGGAAGGGATGCAAGAGTGGATGTGGGGAATCCAGTCAGGAAGCTTGTACAGCAGTCTTTACTAAGGATAAATGGCATATTGAACTTAGGGTGGTGGCTTTGAAGGGTAGATGGATTTGAGAGATATTAGGAGGTAACATTGTTAGGGCTTGGTGATTAAGAGAGGAAAACGGAGATTTGGAGGATGACTCCGGTTTTTGGTGTAATAGACTGGATGATAGTGATGTTTACTGAGAGAAGAGGAGAATCCGGTTTGGAAAGGAATATCATAAGTTCTTTTTGAAATCTGAGTTTGAGATTCTTGCAAGACATCCAAGTGAGCATAAAAATATTAATGAGCATTTATTAAGTACTTACTATGTGCTAGGCCCTGCTTTAAGCACTTTTGAAGCTCAGAAGATCAGAGATGGATTTAAAGATGATAAGAATATTAGATTTGAAGGGGATGAGATTGTCTTGGACAAATTCCTGAATTAACAGAGAAGAGGACCTAAACTGAGTCCTGAGAAACTCCAACGTTTAAAGATGAGGTAGTGGAGGAGGAGTTGGCAAAAGGAATCAAGGAGCAACCTGAAGGTTCCCAGAAGCTGCTGAGAAGTAGAGTAAGAGGGGGAATGAAAATTGTCCATTGCATTCAGCAATAGGCAACCTGCCCCTAGTGTGGGCCATAACTTGTATCCTATCAAGTGCTATCCTGCCAGAGGATACTGGTCCAAGAAGAACATCCAATAAGGCAACTGAAGGTACTATTGCCTCGAGCCAACCTTTTTTCCAGAAACGTCTGACAAAGTTTTTGAGAAAATGAAGGGTTAAAATATAAACCTGGAAGTGATCTTAGAATTACTGTCTAGTCCACCCTTTTAAATTTTACTATGAAGGAAACTAAGCTCTGAAAGATGGAATGAAATCTTCCAAGATCAAACAAACCAAGTAAGGGGTTTGAAACCTTCCCTAGGATTCTGTCCCTTGATTGCCCATCTCTGTTAGGGAAGAAGCTAAATCAGAAACCTCACTCCATTACTTATTTGTTGTGAGACTTTAGGCAAGTTGCTTAGTCTTAATAAACCACAGTTTTTCTTGCTGTAAAATGAACGTAATAAGTTGAAGTTGTTGGCAGAATAAAATGAAAATAGTCTCTGTAAAGCTCATAGTTCCCTGTAATTTTGCAGTAAGAGTTAGCTCCTCTTATGATTATCATATATCTATTAGTACAATTCACGAATATTAGATGAATGTTCATAAATATAGGAATCAAACACAATTGCCAGATCTCTTAGGGCAAATACGGTGCTATATGCTGGCAGGATACAATCTACATACATAAAAGTAGGTATAATAATATAATAACCTCCATGTAGCCATCACCCAGCTTCAATAGTTAGGTATACTCTGATTGCCTCTTAAGTAAAATTATATGTGTATCTGAGTAGATTGGAAAGCAGTTTGCAAAAATGAAAACAGTCTAGTTAAGGCATTGGGGTTATGGGATTTTTTTTCCTTAAAACTTTTGTTTATGTTAAGATATCTGTAAATAACCAGATTACATTTCATTTTTTAAAGAAAAACATGGGGAAAAAAGTACAGTTCTTGAGATCTAGGTCCTTGCCTATCTTTATCTTCTCCACAGTTTTTTTTTAACACATAGAAGGCCCTCCAAGTTTGACTGTTTTAATTGCATGGAGTTCAAGGTAAATCCTTTTTATTTTGTGAGGAGGGACATTTGGGTGCAAGGGTATTGATCATATCACTTTGATTTCCTTTGTAGGATTTTAAGCTTGACTTTGGCAATTCTCAAGGCAAAATAAGTGATACTTGGCATGGAGGAATAGCTACCATATTTCAAAGTCCTGGAGATGAAGTGTGGGGAGTAATATGGAAAATGAACAAAAGCAATTTAAGTTCTCTGGATAAGTAGGTGACTTCTAATTATAAGTTAAATAATTACTAATTCAGAAAGTGGGTCATATGCAAGGATGTGTGTATGTATGTTAGTTTGTCAAAACAGTATACTACAGACATAGTCTTTGTACTGTAGAGTCAACATAAAAGGTGTAATAATATGATTTTGCTAAAAAGAAAGGCTTAGAAGGCTCACACTTTCTGGTTGGGATTTGGAGAGATGTTTGTGATCTCTCCTGTAAATGATGGAACCTTATTGGTATTCTATTTATTTTTCAGGTATAAAAATCTTTTTGTAGTTTCATATTGTGAAAAGACATGAAAATTTTTGTTATTTTTACATATTTTTATTGATTTTAAAATCAGTTCTGTTTTTAGTAGAGACAGTTTTAAAAAAATAATTCTTTAAGATGGCAGTTGGATCAGTAAATAATACTTTTTAAAACCCTTTAACAATACATTAGAAATGCTCTTATAACTTGAACCCTCTGAGTTGTGTGGCAGAGCATTTAATACAAAGAAAGTTGCCAGGAAAGAGTAGAACTTGAGAAGAGCAGATGATTTGGCATGCTTGATACTTTAGCTCACTTGTCAACAAGAAAGAACCATCCTCCCTTCTTTTCTTAGGGTGGATTTCAGTTTACTCTCAGAACATATAATCTTTTTTTTTTTTTTTGTAGCAATATTTCAGGGGTATAAAGAATAAAACAACTATACTGATATGTTTTCAGACAGGATGTAGGACTGCTAGAAGTATACCAAGTAATATTAAGTCTTAGGTTTTCTAATTGAAATGGTAAGTTTACTTTTTTTGTTTGTTTGTTTGTTTTTGAGGTACTGGGGGCTGGGGATTCAATCTGGGACCTCGTATTTGGGAAGCTGGCGTTCAACCACTGAGCCACATTGGCTTTCCGAAGCTGGCTTTTACATTTGTTTTGCTTGTTGTTTGTTTTTGTTTTTTCAGGAGGCACCGGGAACCGAACCCGGGACCTCACATGTAGGAGGTGGGTGCTCAACTGTTTGAGCCACATCTGCAACCCCTAAGTTTACTTTTTGATGTGATGGTATTTATAATATGTTCTTCTATATCCCCAAACACATACAGAACAACTACTTTCTTATATAGTTAAATTTCTAATTCTGTACCCCAACTTGACTAAAAGAACTTACCCAGAAAACTAAATTGGGTAAATCCAGTGGTTTTAAAATTTGGCTGTTCTGGTTTCAGGCAAGAAGGGGTTGTAAGTGGAACATATGATCCAATAGAAGTTACTGTTCACACTGAAGAAGGAAAAGAAATAACCTGTCGAAGTTATCAGATGAAAAATTATGTGAGTGCTCCCCCATCACCACAGTATAAAACGGTAAGCTACTTACAAAGATATTTGATGATTTCTTTTTAATTTTCACTAAGGAGATAAACGAAAGAATATCTTGTGTTTAAAAGTCTGTATAAAGGACACACAGCGAATGGACACAGCAAACACAAGCAGCAAGGTGGGGATAAATAAATAAATCTTTAAAAAAATAAAAAATAAAAAAAAATAAAAGTCTGTATATATTTAAAATTTTACATGAACCACTCATTTTAATAGAAATACTGCTTAATACAGAAATAATTATTTGCTTAAAGTATAAATTCAAAAATATTGTACAGAATTATGTGTAATGGTAGAACTATGTAAAATTTTGTTTATTTTTTTAAAGGTTTTTAGAAATTAGAAGGAAATTGAGTTATAATTTCAAACATGTATTTTCTATTTTAAAATTGAAAATAATATGTATGAGTGTATTTTTAATAGATTTATTTATTTATTTACTTTTTAATGGTACCAGGACCGGGGAATGAGCCCAGAACCTTGTATGTGGGAAGCCGGCACTCAACCACTGAGCCACATGGGCTCCCCTGAGTTGGTTCTTTTGTTTGTTTTGCTTGTTGTTTTTTTTGTTTGTTTGTTTTAAGGAGGCACCAGAGATTGAATCTGGGACCTCCCATGTGGGAAGGAGGCACTCAACTGCTTGAGCCACTTCTGCTCCTAATAGATTTGTTTTTTACATACTCTTTCAGTCCTTTTCCTCCACAAAACAGTATTTCATGAACATCAAGATTCATTTTTATGGGGAAAAATATATTTTCTATGCTGAAATATTTTCCATCCTTAGATGGAGAAAGAAAATTCACACTGCCTATCAGATTCAGGGAAACCTTCCCCACAAGCACAGAAAAGAATGTAGGAAATCCAAACTGTTAGGTACTTATTGGCAAGCTTAATCAGGAATCGGCACTTAGGGTTGGTGATCTGGTTCCTGGGCCTAATCTGGCATTTTCTAATGAGGGCCTAGGAGAATTAGCTTGGTATGGATCTTGGAAGTGCAACTAAACATGGTAGTCATTTATGCCCCATGTCTAATTCAGAGCAAGAGTGGACTCCAGGATTAAAACCAAAACTGCTCCCTGCAAACTTGAAAATTTTTTTGCAGAATGATATTTTTTTCTTAAAAGGTCATGCAAATTCTATACCATAAGAAATATTTTTGTCTTAATATAAAAATATTTTGAATTACTATTATTAAGTAAAATAGATACACCCATAAGACTGCTTCATGTGGCTTTGAAAAGCAATAAAAATCCTCAAGTTGGCCTTTTAACAAAAATCTGGTAATCATGAAGAATTTCATATTTCAAGTTGTTTTCAAGGTAATAATACCAAAAATATATGTAAGGGATTTCTGTTTCTACCAGTGATTTTTGGCCCTCTTGCCACAAAATGCTCTTTGTGAGAGGAATGGCTAAATCTCTATTTTGTTCTTTAAGAGTTTTTTCTAGAGTTATTCTAGAGTTATCTGAAAGCTAATGTTTCACTTTCACAATACAAATACAGCTGTGGTATGCTAAATTAAATTATGTTCCTAACAAAGGACTTTTTGTTGGTTTTTTTTTTAACCATTTCTAGGTCATTTGCATGGGTGCAAAAGAAAATGGTTTACCGCTGGAATATCAAAAGAAGTTAAAAGCAGTAGAACCAAATGACTATCAAGGAAAAGTCTCAAAAGAAATTGAAGATATTATCAAAAAGGGGGAAATAGAACCTCAGTAAAACATAGACTTTATCTAAGGATATTCTCTCTATATGCTAATATGAACTCTTTTTAACATTTGAGAACAGGGATCTGCGATATCTGTGCTTAATATATTTTCAACAGTGCTGTGAAGGGATGTCTCACTTGAGTGGTTCCTTGTTTTCAGACTAATCTGAAACTGGGTTAGGAGTTAAATGATTTTAAAAAGGGTCTGAGGCTCTGGTATTGATAACAAATGGATGTAAGTACTCCTCTGAATACTTAAACCTATTTTCTTGAGTTGATTTTAAGTGTACTCCTGCTCTGTGGCAAAGGATAAATGTGTAACCTGTGTAATAATGGTACTAGTGAGTTGTTCTACTCTGGGATTTTTTTAATCCAGCTTAATACTAGCAAGCTGTAAAGAAAATTGATAATGAAACTTAAAATGTGAAAGATGGTATACTGTTCTTAAAGGAATAATTGTATTTCTGTTTTAACCCATTTTCCCCACTGAAGTACTATATATCATTATGTTGTTAGAGAGACTCAAACCAACGTCTCTGGATCTGGTCTTGGACCCATATAGTCTATACTAGAGGAGTATAGCACAGACTTTGGAGCCAGACAGAATGGGACCAGTTGTCACTTCTACCACTTTCCAGCTGTGAAACTTTGTATTAATTGACTCTCTGTGCCTCAGTTTCCTCACCTGTAGAGTAGGGATAATCAAAATACTTATGTTTTAGGATTGTTGTGAAGATTAAATGAGTAAATATATTTAATGAGTATTGAACAGAACCTGCCACAAAATAAAGATTAGCAATTGTTTTTCTTATTGAAAACTTCAGTTTGTACAGGGCTATCCTTGGAACAGGATTTTAAAGTAGAAGGTCAAGATAATGAAGGGGAAAAAATGGTTTTTGGAAGCTAAAATTTCTTGACTTAATGAAGAAATCACAACCTCCTTAAATTAATTTACTGAATCAATGGAGGAAAGAAAATTCATGAATAAAACAATACAGGTTATCAAAAAATCTGTCCCTGTGGAATGCAGTGAGCTGTACCTTCAAAACAGGTCACTTGGGAAGTGGATGTGGCTCAAGCAATTGGGCTCCTGTCTATCATATAGGAGGTCCAGGGTTCGATTCCTGGGGCCTCCTGGTGAAGGCAAGCTGGCCCGTGCAGGAGCGCTAGACCGTGCGAGAGTGCTGGCCCAAGCCAAGTCTTGGCCCGTGCAGGAGTGCTGGCCCACATGGAGAGCTGGCACAGCAAGATGATGCAACAAAAAGAGACACAGAGGAGAGACAATAAGAGACGCAGCAGACCAGGGAGCTGAGGTGGTGCAAGAGATTGAGCACCTGTCTCCCACTCCGAAAGGTCCCAGGATTGGTTCCTGGTGCTGCCTAAAGAGAAGACAAGCAGACACAGAAGAACACACAGCAAATGGACAGAGAGAGCAGACAAAGAGGGGGTGGGGGGATTAATAAATCTAAAAAAACAAAAACAGGTCACTTGAATGAAAGTGAACTATCTGCAAATAAATAAAATCAGAAATGAGAGGAGGGCATTACTACTGACTCCACATGACTAAAAAGGATAAGAGGATACTATAAACCACTGTATGCCAACAAATTAGACAACCTAGAAGAAAAGGAAAAATTACTAGAAACATACAACCTACACTGACACTACAAGAAATATATATCTCTCAATAGACCAATTACAAGTAGAGATTGAATTAGTCATCAAAAACCTCCCAACAAAGAAAAGCCCCGGACCACATGGCTTCACAGGTAAATTCCTCAAATAATTTCAAGAATAATGCCAATACAGCTCAAACTCTTCAAAAATATGAACAAGAGGAAACATTACCTAACTCATTCTATGAGGCCAATATCAGAAAACCAAAACCAGAAAAAGACTATGAGACTATAAGAAAAAGACTGAGAGAAATTACAGACCCATTTCTCTTATGAATATAGATGTAAAAATCCTCAAAAATATACTTGCATATCAAAACCAACAGTACATTAAAATATTTTATGCATGATTGTTCTGTAAACTCACAATTCTCTAATAAAAAAATGTAATGTTAAAGAATGACAAAAATTATTAATAAAATTTTAAGACTGATAGCCAAAATCAATATTTTGTATAATTACTTCCAGTGAGTATCAGTCTGTCAATCAATCGTCTGTTTTATTACATTTTTTAATTAGTTGTCCTTGGTGTAAAAAAATGCCACTGATTTTTTTCACATCAACAATTCAGCTAATTAGTTCTAATAGCTTATCTATAGATTCTCTTGGATTTTCCATATATTCTATTTTATTTGAACAAAACTTTCATCTCCTTCAAATCATTATGCTAGTAATGAGCAATCTGAGAAAGAAATCAAGAGAAAATTTCCATTTATAATGCTGTATTGGTCAGGGTTCTCTTGGGAAACAGAATCAACAGGAAATATCTGTCAATAATACGAGATTTTATAAGAGTCTCTCACGCTACCGTTGGGATGCACAAGTCCAGGTTCCGCAGGCAGGCTGCAAGCCAGGGGCTCCGATGAAAGTCTGATGAAAGATCCTTGATGAGTTTCTGGGGGAAGTTGGCTGTCCAGTGACGAGCTGGGAAATTCTCTCTGAATGTTGAAATCACTTCCCCTTCTAAGGCATTCAACTGATTGGATAAAAGTGTCACCCATTGATGATGCAATCTCCCTGATTGATGCAGATGTAATCAGCCATCCATGCAGTAAACTCACTGATGATCAAAGTCCATAAATGCTCTTGTATTACAATTAGCCCAGTGCTTGCTTGACCAAACACCTGGACATAATTACCTGGCCGAGTTGACATATTAGCCTAACCATCACTACAACTAAAAGAATCAAATATGTAGGAATAAATTTAACCAAGGATGTGAAGGACTTGTACACAGAAAACTATGAAACATTGCTAAAAGAAATCAAGAAGACCTAAATAAATGGAAGGACATTCTGTGTTCAGGGATTGAAAGACTATTGTTAAGCTGTCACTTCTACCCAAAACAACTTACAGATTCAATGCAATCACAATCAAAATTCCAACAGCCTACTTTGCAGAAAGGAAAAGCCAATTATCAAATTTATTTGAAAGGGTAAGGGGCCCTGAATAGCCAAAAACATCCGAAGTTGGAGGACTCACATTTCCTGACTTTAAAGCTCGTATCAAAGCTACAATGGCCAAACAGCATGGTAGTGGCACAAGGATAGATATATCAACCAATGGAAACAAATTGAGAGTTTAGAAATAGACCCTTACATCTACGGCCAATTGATTTTTGGCAAGGCTGCCAAGTCCACTCAATTGGGAAAGAATAGTCTCTTCAACAAATGGTGTTGGAAGAACCGGATTTATATATATATATATATGCAACAAAATGAGAAGGCCCCTATCTCACATTATATATAAAATTAACTCAAAATGGATCAAAGACCTAAATATAAGAACCAGGACTATAAAAGTCCTAGGAGAAAATGGAGGGAAGCATCTTCAGGATCTTGTGTTAGGAAATGGTTTCTTAGACTTTACTCCCAAAGCACAAGCAACAAGAAAAAAAAATAGATAAATGGGACCTCCTCAAAAGTGAAAAGAACCTACTCAATAGTAAATATTTGGAAACCACATATCTGATAAGGGCTTAATAGCCACAAAATATAAAGAAATCCTACAACTCAACAACAAAAAGGAAACAGCCCAATTAAAAATGGGCAAAAGCGGAGGGCCTGGGCTGTGCAAAGTGGCGGTTGCCTCTACCACAGCAACAGAGGCGGACCTGTGGGCATCTCGGCATAATGACCTCCCTGAAGAAGAAACTTCAAGGTCTTGCTGCAACCATTCTGCCCCTGACTGAGAATGGATAAATCAACTTTTCAGTAAGTGGTTAGTATGGGGATTATCTTGTGGAAGAACAGGGAAGGAAGAGCATTTTTGTGAATGGCACAGTGGGAGAAGTCCTGCTCCTGAGCATCTCAGAGTGCCACCGTGTTGCAGAGGAATGGGTGGCAAAAGGGAGGAACAAGTTGGATCAGGTGGTGATTCATGTAGGAACACTGAGCTTGAAGGAATCACAAGAACTGGCTCAACGTGCAGCAGAAATAGGAGCTGATGGCATTGCTGTCATTGTACCTTTCTTTCTCAAGCCATGGAACAAACATATCCTGATTAACTTCCTAAAGGAGGTGGCTGCCCCTGCATTGCCACTTTATTACTATCACATTCCTGCCTTGACGGGTAAAGATTTGCACTGAGTTGTTGAATGGGATTCAGTATGAGGTCCCCACCTTCCAAGGGCTGAAATTCAGTGACATAGATCTCTTAGACTTCGGGCAGTGTGTTGATCAGAATCACCAACAACACTTGGCTTTCCTTTTTGGGGTGGCTGAGCAACTGTTGTGTGTTCTGGTGATGGGAGCAACTAGAGCATCACCTGTAACTACCTGGGAAAAGAAGACAAACCGGACATTGGAGGCTTTTGAACAAAAGGACTTTTCTTTGGCCCTCAACTATCAGTTTTGTATACAGAGATTTATCAACTTTGTGGTAAAACTAGGTTTTGGAGTATTGCAGACCAAAGCCATCATGATTATGGTCTCTGGTATTCCAATGGGCCCACCCCTGCTTCCACTGCAGAAAACCTCCAGGGAGTTCACTGCTGAAGCTAAACTGAAGAACCTGGATTTTCTTTCTTTCAATATTTTAAAAGATGGAAACCTGGAAGCCTGTAGCTAGGGTCTTTATCAAATCACTATGTATACACTGAGATATAATCCACAGTAATCATGCATTTCTCAGGGACTCTTTAGATAAGCTTGAACTAAATTCTCTCCTAGCTAATGAAATCCCGCATCATTTCATCAAATATTTATTAAGCAACTACTATGAGCCTAAACTAAGTTTTATTGTGCAATAGGGCAAAAACTCTTAAAAGCAGTCATGAGTCCTAAGTTATTCACCAGTTCACAAAAATTTTTTTCTGGAGAAATTCCTGCTTTCATCGATGAAATGGAATCAAGAGGAAAATTGTAATTGATTAATTTCATCTGCCTTTGGGAGCTCCCATTATCTTGATTTCTACTTCACAATCCTTTTTAAAAGTTTTCTAACTTTAAAGCATTATAATGTACTTTCATCTTAATAAATATCCTTTGGAATGTAAAAAAATGGGCAAAAGCCTTGAATAAACATATCTCCAAAGAGGATATACAGATGGCTAAAAAGCACATGAAAAGACACTCAACACCACTAACTATTAGAGAAATGCAAGTCAAAATCACAATGAGATACCATTTGAAACCCAGTAGAATGTCTACTTTAAAAAAAAAAAACAAAATAAGTTTTTTATTGGTTATTAAATAAAAAAGAGGATGTGAAGAAATAGGAATACTCATTCATTGCTGGTGGGAATGTAGAATGGTGCAGCCACTGTGGAAGACAGTCTGGTAGTTCCTTAGCTAAGTATAGAGTTACCATATGATCTGGCAATCCATTTACTAGGTATATACACAGAAGAATTCAAAGCAGGGACATGAACACATTTGCACACCAATGTTCATAGTAGCATTATTCACAATTGCCAAAAAATGGAAGCAATCCAAGTGCCCCATCAACCAATGAATGGATAAATATGGTATATACATACAACGGAATATTATTCAGCCATAAAAAATGAAGTCCTGATATACACGACAACATGGATGAACCTTGAAGACTTTGTGCTGAGTGAAATAAGCCAGACACAAAAGGACAAATATTTTATGATCACTGATAGGAACTAATTATAATAAGCAGACTCATAAGAGTTAGAATCTAGAATATAGATTACCAAGTGATGGGTTGAGTGTAGGTAATGAGGAGTTAATGTTTTTTTTCATACAGAATTTCTATTTAGGTTGATTGTAAAGTTTTAGAAATGGATGGTAGTGATGGAAGCACAATATCTTGAGTATAATTAACAGCATTGAATTATATACATGAATGTGGTTAAAAGGGGAAATTTAAAGTCATATATGTTACTAGAACAAAAAAGAGGGAAAACAGGACTGTACAACACAGTGAACGCTATTGTAAACAATGGACAGTAGTTAATAGTACAGTTAAAAAAATGTTCTTTCATGAATTATAACAAATGTACCATACAAATGCAAGGTGTTAATAATAGGGTGGAATATGGGAAAAAAACACCCTAATGTAAACTATGAGCTATCATTAATAGTACAATTTTAATATTCTTTCATCAATTGTAACAAAGGTACCACACAATTGCAGAGTGCTAACAATGCAACTATTATAGGGGTATATGGGAAAATTGTAGCTTTCACATGATTTTTTTTTTCTGTAAACCTACAATTTCTCTAATTAAAAAAAAAAAAAAGTGTTCCAGGGAGAACAGGAGGCGACTGCAATAATGCATGCAACTGATCTTCGAACTGGGTTTAACAGTGGAGGTGGTAATATGTGATTGGATGCAGCTTTGAAGGTGGGAGTCAACAGCATTTTCTGATGGCTATAAATGTGAAGATCACCAGCTATTAGATGGTATTTACTTAAAGTCCTAGAGCTGGAGATGAACTCCCCTACAGGGAGCAGGTATATAGGCAAGAAGAGCTAGGACTGAGGGGTAAAAAAGATCTAATATCCATGTCATTGGAATCACAGAAGGAGAGGAGAAAGGGCAAGCTGAAAAAATACCCAAAGCAATAATGGCTAAAACTTTCCAAATTTGGCAAAAGACATAGATTCAAGAAAGGAATGTGGCCCAAACTGGATAAAAATAAAGAAATGCACACCAAGACACATCCTGTCAAATTTCTGAAAAGTAAAGACAACCTTGAGAGCAGCAAGAGTGAAAGGACACCTTTTCTGTAGGGAAAAAATAATTTGAATGCCACCAGATCACTCATCAGAAACCATGAGATCCAAGAGGAAGTGGCACAACATTTTCAAATGCTGAAAGCAAAGAACTCAACCCAGAATCCAGCAAAAATATCCTTCATGAATGAAGGGGGAATCAAGACATTATCAGTTAAATGACAACTAAGGAAACTTGTCACCAGGAGACCTATCCTAAAATAATAGGGGAGGTTCTCTAAGCAGAAAGGATGTGATAAAAGAAGGAACCTTGCAACATCAGAAAGGAAGAAAACATGGTAAGCAAAAATATGGGTAAATACGTTATACTTTCAGCGTTCTCTAAATTATGTTCTATGCTTGAAGCAATAATTATAAGACTATGATGTGATTATAAATGTATATAAAGGTAATATTTAAGACAATTTTATAATAAAAGAGGGAGGGTGTATTAGGGTTCTTTTGGGAAACAGAATCAACAGGAGATACCTGTAAATAGTATGAGATTTTATAAGAGTCTCTCACGTGACTGTGGGGATGCACAAGTCCAGGTTCCACAGGCAGGCTGCAAACCAGGGGCTCCAATGAAAGTCCAATGAAGGTCCTTGATGAGTTCCTGGGAGACATTGGCTGTCCAAAGACAAGCTGAGAAATTCTCTCTGAATGCTGAAATCACTTCCCTTTTTAAGGCATTCAATTGATTAGATAAAATGTCACTCATTGCTGAGGGAAATCTCCCAGGTTGATTGTAGATGTAATCAGCATCTATGCAGTAAACTCACTGATGACTAAAGCCCATAAATGTCCTTGTATTACAATTAGCCCAGTGCTTGCTTGACCAAAAACTGGACACAATTACCTGGCTGAGTTGACACATTAGCCTAAGCATCACAGTCCACCCTTGTCAACTCAGCAACCACATAAATTACCTTAAACCATGCTTAGTCTGGAAGCAAAAACAATAACAGACATGCATATATATTTTTTTCCACCTAACAATGTTCAAGTCTTCTGCATGCAACTGGAAATGCATTAATTCCCTTCAGAATAGGGTGCAAGTCCTTGCATAATATTCACTCTTAAACTTGGCATCCTTAAATATTATGACATGAAACTATCAATAATACAGCTTGGTACTAAGAGTGGTTCTTGAGAAACAGAATCCTAAAATGGGATGTTTGAGAGTTTTGCAATTGGCTCTCTACTCTACTTGGACTCAAGAATACTAATGACTCCCTTTCCAATAATGAAGAGGCCACTAACAGTCCATGGCGGGAGTTGGCAATGGAAATATGCAAAATATCATCACTGGATTCCCCTACTTCCACACTTACAAGAAGCAAGGATCTGGGTGAGAGTGTTTTTAACACCTTAACAGAGTTTTGTGGAGTCAAAAAGTATAACGATGTTGGCTAGTTCCTCCTAGATACTCTGCAGTTACAAAAGAAAAAGATGAGCTAAAGGCTTCAAATTTGCAACTTAAACATCACATGAATGATGTGAAAGTTTCTATGTGTGCTCTGAAAGAAAATCCTGTTTCCTACAGCCAGGGACTTGAGATATCTGAGAACCAAACTCAGACTCATTGTATGAGTAGCAGAGTTACAAAGGAGACTAAAATCTCAACCCTGCAGGGTATCTGCTGTTAAAGTGAAGACATTGATTGGAAAGGAGTGGAACCAAGAGGATTGGGATGGAGATATATAGGATGATGATAATATTGATGGGGACATTGGAACCCTAAATTCTGCTGAGTCTTTATCAGATAAACCATTGCCAAAGACAAGGTGGGTGTGGCTACCACAATGAAAGGCAGATTCAAAGCAGAACTCAAAATAGTCTGAGTCGCATAGAGTTATGGCATTGGCTAATAGATCATGGGGTACCTAGAAGTGAAATAGATGGGCAGGCTCTGGCCTGCCCTGTGGAGACCACACTTTGTCAACCTCCTATCACCCAGCCTCCAGCCTGCCCCAAGGAGTCTGGACCTCCTCCCAGCCCTGAGGCAGGTACCAGCCAAACTCCAGCATGCACTGCCCAGCCTCTGGCCTGCCCTGAGGAATCTGCCTTCCAACCTCTGCCTGAAGAGATTAATCTGTCTTACCAGAAGGAAATGCAAAGGAATGGCCTGAGGTCAGTAGCTTGCAAGACAATTCTCATCCTTCTCCTTACTCACCCCCACCACTCCTCTTCGAGACTTATTACTAGACTAAAATCATAACAGCCCCAAAGGTGAAATACAAAGTGTGGCCCATGAGGAAGTACGCTATACTCTGAAAAAAACTGCATGAATTTTCCAACTTATATAGACAGAAATCGGGGGAATATGTGTGGGAATGGATACTAAAGGTATGGGATAATGGTGGAAGGAATATTAAATTGGATCACGCTGAGTTTATTGACATGGGCCCACTAAGCAGAAATTCTGGATTCAACACTGTAGCCCGAGGGTTTAGAAAGGGCTCTAACAGTTTTTTCGGGTGGCTGATTGAAACATGGACTAAAAGGTGGCCTAGCATGTCTGATGTTGAGATGCCCGATTTGCCCTGGTATACAGTAGAAGAGGGAATTCAAAAGCTTAGAGAGATTGGAATGCTCAAATGGATTTACCATTTAAGACCTGCCCACCCACTCCAGGAATGTCCAGAGGACACATTTATAACCAGGACTGTGAGGAATAAATTTTTAAAAGTAACTACATCTTCTCTGAAGAGCTCTGTGGTTGCTCTTCTCTGTAGTCCAGATATTACTGTAAGGAGGGCTGTAATGGAATTAGAATCCTTAAACATTATAGGGATGATCAGATCTCAGTTCAGTAAAAGTCAAGTATTGGCAGTTAATCACCAAAGACAAGGTAGGCGTGGCTACCACAATGAAAGGCAGATTCAAAGCAGAACTCAATCTGAGTCGCATAGAGTTATGGTGTTGGCTAATAGATCATGGGGTACCTAGAAGTGAAATAGATGGGCAGTCTACTAAATTTCTTCTGGATCTGTATAAGCAGAAGAGTTCTAGGTCAAGTGAACAAAACCCCACTCTCGGTACCAAATTCTGTATTAGTCAGCCAAAGGGGTGCTGATGCAAAGTACCAAAAATTTGTTGGCTTTTATAAAGGGTATTTATTTGGAGTAGAAGCTTACATTTACCAGGCCATAAAGCGTAAGTTACTTCTCTCACCAAAGTCTTTTGCCACGTGTTGGAGCAAGATGACTGCCGACATTCAGCTTTCCTCTTCCTCTTAAGGCTCTGTGGTCCCAGCTTCTTCCAATATCAGCTGTAGGCTGGGATAAGTCTTGTCTCTCTCCTGGGGCTTGTTTCTCTCTGGGCTTAGATGCTCTGCTCTCTCCTGTGTGTTTATTTCCCAGGCTTCATCTCAAAACTCCAACCTCCCTTCTCTGCGGTACAGTTTCTCTGTCCTACTGACGTGGTCCAATCAAAGCCCTAATCATAATTTAATCATGCCCAGAGGAACAGACCAGTTTACAAACATAATCCAATATCTATGTTTGGAATTTATAAACAATGCCAAACTGCCACAGAGGGTAAAGGGACATACAGGGAAGTAAGACATCTATACTTCATTTGAACTGATAGAATGATGACACCAGAAGACTATGATAAGTTATGTGTATAAAATGTAACCCCTAGAGCAACCACTGAAAAAACTCTACAAAGAGATACACTCAAAAATGCCATGGATGAATAGAATTTAAAAAATGTTCAAGTAACCCACAGGAAGACAGGAAAAAGGAAATAGAAACAAAAAAACAGAAAACAAAAAGTAAAGTGGCAGACTTAAGCCCTACCATATCAATAATATTAAATGTAAATGATCTAAATGCACCAAATAAAAGACAGAAATTGGCAGAGTGGATTAAAACACATGACTCTGCCTTATGCTATCTACAGGAAACTCACTTGAAATATTACGATGTAGGTAGGCTGAAGGGAAAAGGCTGGAAAAAGATACACGATGCAAATATTAATCCAAGGAAAGGAGTGGATATATTAATATATTTTAAAAGTAGGTTTTAGAGCAAAGAGAATGACCAGAGACAGAAGGGCATTATGGAAAACTTCCCAATTCATTTCATGAAGCTAGTATTACCTTGTATTAGTCAGAGTTCTCCAGAGAAACAGAACCAACAGGAGATATATGTGTGTATAAATATTAAGAGACATGAGAATTGGCCTACATGACCAATTGACTTGTGCGGATTGGCAAGTCCAAATCCCACAGGACAGGCCACAAGTTGGAAACTCCAATGAGATGACAATGAACTCCCCAGAAGAAGCAGGCTGGCTGAAATAGATATAGAAATTCTTCTTTCTCACTGCTGAAATCCTCAGTTCTCGCTTTAAGGCCTCCAAGTGATTAGATGAGGAGTCTCCTCTCATTGGTGAAGGCAATCTCGATCATTGATTGTAGATGTGATCAGCTGTAGATGTAACAATCGAGTGAATAATGATTTAAATCCATCTACTAAACACCCTCATAGTAAGAATCAGGCCAGGGCTTGCTTGACCAAATAACTGGACATCATTACCAAGCCAAGTTGACACATGAAATTAACCACCACATACCCTGATACCCAAACCAGAAAAAGACAGTAACAAACAAACCCAAAAACCTACAGAGCCATATCCCTTATGAATTCAGATGTAAAAACCCTTAACAAAATATTATCAAATAGAATTCAGCAATATATAAAAAGAATTACACTCTATGACCAACTGAGATTTATTCCAGTGATGCAAGGCTGGTCCAATACTCGAAGATATGTTATCCACTGTATTAAATGGCTAAAGAAGAAAAGTCACATGATATTAATTGATGCAGAAAAGCATTTGACACAATTCAACACCCATCCATGATTAAAAAAAAAGTTCAGAAAAATAGGAATAGAAGGCAATTTCATAAACTTGATAAAGAGCATCTATACAATATCCACAGCTGGCATTATACATATTAGTAAAAGACTGTTTTCCCCCCTAAAATTGGGACATGGGAAGGATATGTCCACTCTCACCATTCTTATTCAACATAGTGGAAGTGCAATAATGTAAGAAAAGGAAATAAAGGCATACAGGTCAGAAAAGAAGAAATAAAACACCTACAGATGACAGCATGATTCTCTATGTAGAAAATCCAGGAATCAGAATCTGCAAAAAACAAAACAAAAAACTAGAACCAATAAGTAAGTTCAGTAACGGTATAGATAACCATACAATAATCAGTTGTATCCCTATATACTAGTAATGGACATATGGACACTAGGATTAAAAGCAAAGTTCTATTTGCAATTGCTTTTTTGAAAAAAGGAAATAGGTGTAAATCTTACAACACATGTGCAGAACTTGTATGGTGAAAACTGCCAAACACTGATGAAGGAAATAAAAAAAACTCAATAAATGGAGAGACAATGCTAATGGATTGGAAGACTCAATATAATAAAGATGCCAATTCTCCCCCAAACTGATATACAGGTTTAACACAATTCCTACCAAAATCCCAGCAATACGTATTTTTGCAGAGATAAACATGATTTTTCTAACATTTATATGAAAAGGAAAAGAATCTAGGCTAGGTACAGCAATTTGGAAGAACAAAATGGGAGGAATCAACCTACCTGATTTTAAGACTTTGTAGTGTTGGTGGAGAGATAGACACATAAATAAATGGAATAGAACAGAGAACCCAGAAATAGACTCACACAACTATGTTCAGGTGATTTTTGACAAAGATGCAAAAGCAATTCAATGGAGGAAAGAGAGTCTTTTCAACAAATGGTACTGGAGCAGCAATTGGAGCCCATGGATAAATAATAATCTTGATCTAAGTCTCACACCTTATACAAAAATTAACTCAAATAGGATCATGGACTTAAATATTAAATATTATATTTTTAGAACAAAAAACTTAGGAGAGGGGACCAGGTATAGCTCAGGGTTTGAGTGCCTGCCTCGCACATATGAGGTCCCAGGTTCAATCCCCGGTACTTCCTAAAGAAAAAAAAAAAAAAATTAGGAGAGAATGTAGATGGAGTGCATGGCAAAGAGTTCTTAGGCTTGACACGGGAAGCATGATCCATAAAAGGAAAACTTCTTAAGTTGGACTTCATCAAAATTAAAAACTTCTGCTCTGAGAAAGACCCTGTTAAGAGGATAAACAGATAAACTATAAAGCAGGAGAAAATATTTGCAAATCATCTATCTGACAAAGGAGTAGTATCTAGAACATATAAAGAACTCTCAAAACTCAACACTATATAAAAAAACAAACACAAAAAAGCAATCCAATTAGAAAACAGGCAAGTGATACTTCACCAAAGTGGACATACAGTTGGGAAATAACCATGTGAAAAGATGTTCAACTCCATTAGCCATCAGGGAAATGCAGATTAAAACCACAATGAGATGTCACTACACATCTATCAGAATGGCTAGAATAAAAAATTGTGACAGCACCAAATCCTAGTGAGGATGCTGGGAAATTGGATCACTCATCCATCACTGGTGGTAATGTAAAATGTACAGCTACACTGGAAAAAGGGTTTGGCAATTTCTTAAGAAACTAAACATGCAGCTACCATATGGCAATTCCACCCCTGGACATTTATCCCAAGGAGATGAAAACTTATGTTCACACATAAACCTGTACATGAATGTTTATGGCAGCTTTATTTGTAGTAGGCTCAAACTGGAAACAACCTAGATACCCTTGAATGGGTGAACGGTTAAACTGCAGTAATCCATACCATGGAATACTATTCCACAATAAAAAGGAAAGAACTATTGATACACACAACGACCTGGATGACTCTCCAGAGAGTTATGCTGAGTTAAAAAAAAAAAAAAAAAAAAA